>JAECXD010001707.1:0-43129 GCA_018151445.1 Zaprionus inermis
TAAAAAAGTTTTGAGCCACCTCATCAGCTTGAATTTTTAGGCTTAATAGTTGAATAATTTGCTGCAACTGTACTTGATTCTCCATCTCTTCTGTTTCTTCTTCTTGTGCTTGTCTTCGTGTATTCATTTGTCGCGACGTTTTTGGTGTTTCTCCGTTATCTACTGTTGTCTCTTTCACACCCTTTCTGGCATTCGCTTTCGAGCGCGGCGCACTTGGCATTTGTCTCGCCGTTTTTAACCGTTACTTTTCTAGTTAGTTTTTCTTTGCGGCGCCAACACATACACCCAAACGAAATTTTAGTTTTTTGACGCTATTTCACCACGACGTCAATTTTTGCACAGATAGTTGAGTTTATATGAATTGTTTGTTCAGCGGTTGAGCCCCCCAAATGTAATATTTATTGAAATATTAGGTAATTGTACATATAAGAGAGTACAAATATTAAGTTTAGTTTAGTTTAGTTCTTCTAAGTTCTCCTTAGTTCTTCAAAACACGACATTGACCGACCGACGTCTTTGCTACAACAATTCTTTATTAAAAGATAAACCGACTTGCTTGCCTTTTACAACAACTTAACTTCCGACTTTATCTTTCGACTTTTTGACTTCAACTTCAACAACTGACCCCTCGATTATTCTTTACTGCAACTCTGCTTCTATCGATAGGCCCTGCACCCGTATTACCCTCACGCCTCCATCACCTCTATTGTTTACATTCGGCCATCCTGCTCATCATTGTCTATCCCAGACGATAAGTCATCCTCGTTGTTTACAGCATACTTCCATAGCTTCATGTTATCAGCACTCGTATGCGTTTTATTGGGACCTTCTCCTTGGGCTATTTTTCGAACTTCATATCTGTCATTACGCTTTGCCTTTGTTACTTCATATGGTCCAAGAAAAGTGCTTGCTAACTTCTTTCCCGCAACGAACTGAGTACGCCTTACTGCCACCAGATCACCTTCCTTGTATATGACATCTCCTTTGCGCTTTTTATCGTAGTTGTTCTTATAAAGATCTTGAGCCTTTGAATTTGCTCCTTATCCGTCTGTCGTAATGCCTCTCTCTCTTTGTCGAATTCTTCAAGCATTTCAATTTCTAAAAGTTCCAATAATCTATCACTCAATTTAGTCCAAACATTATCTCGAAAGGTGATTTCTTTGTAGAGCAACTTATATGGGAATTCATAGCTTTTTGCACCTGCGTGGTAAACTTATACCACTTTGAAGAATCTTCGGCCGACAATTTACAGATAATTGACAAGATAGATCTATTAATTCTCTCTACCTGCCCGTTTCCTCTGGGCACACCAGTTGTTGTTAAAACATGTTAAACGCATCTGATGTAAAAGCAACTCCTCTGTCTGTTATTATTCTGGTCGGATTACCAAGGACTTTTGACCACTCTTCCATTTTTTTCAACACTTCGTCAGCTCCAGTTGATTTTGTTGTAAAAATCCACACGAATTTTGAAAATCCATCAACAAGTGCTAAGATGTACTTATACTGTTTCGACGACGCGTCCATCGGTCCTAAGTGATCAGCATGCAAAGTGTGTAACGGTTTGTCACCTTTCTCAATACAGCATAAAAGTCCGTCCTGTTTACCCAGCTTCTTGTTGGAAATAATACACGGAATGCATGTCCTAATAAATTTTGTGACCTTGCTCTCCAAATGTGGAATCCAAAACTGCTGTTCTATAGAATGAATGGTCTTCTGACTAGCAAAATGTCCAACTCCGTAAGCTTCACTTATAATTTCACGTTCCATTAGTTTAGGTACAACAAGCAAATCATTTCCTTTGATAAGCTTGAACAGAATTCCTCCCTTCCGTTTGAAGTTGTTGTAGGACCGTTCTTCCAAAACTGTGCATATAGCCTGAATATATTCATCTTTTTGTTGGGCAGCTTTCAACCGACATGATTTCTCAGCTGATACAAAGAAGACGTCGCTGGCATACCGACTAAGACAATCCACATGACGCATTTTCTCACCCGCTCGATGCTCCGCCTTGAAGTCGAAGTCTGCCATGTATAAAATCCATTCTGCTACCTCCCGTGGAACGTCTCTCTTTCGTATGGTTTGTGTGAGAGCTATGTTGTCCGTAACCAGCTTAAAGGGAACGCCAAGCAAATAATGCCGAAACTTTTTCATAGCCAGATAGGCTGCTTTTACTTCCAAAATGTAGCTATTTCGTCCTGATTCACTTTTACTAGTCTTCTTACTCCAATAAAATATGGGGTACAATTGATCCTCAAAATATTGTAGCAAAGTGGCTCCAAAACCGACCTTCGAAACGTCTGTGTGCAATTCCGTCAATGCATCTCTACAGTAAATCCTTAAAACTGGGCCGTCGCACAATGCACTCTTCAGATTTTCAATGGCTGCATATTCCTTGGACTCCAACTCAAAAGTAGCATCCTTCTTTAAAAGATTGGTCAAGGGTCGTGCAATAATGGAATAGTCTTTCACAAACTTTCTGAAGAATCCTGTTAGACCCAAAAAGGATTGGACTGCTTTTACTTTCTTAGGTACTGCAAACTGCTTCACGGCAACTGTTTTCTCTTTGCCAGGCCAAATCTTTCCATCTTGTACTGTGTGTCCCAAAAAGTTGATTTTGTGTTCAAGAAAATGACATAATCCTTCTTTTGTGATGAACGCAGTGTATTTTCGACTTGATTCTTCTACAGGGACGTAAAAATAGCCGTTATCTAAGTCCAATGATACAAACACCTTTGCGGCTTGCAGCTTTTCAAGTACATCCTCTATTATTGGCACAGGAAATCCTTGAGCACCATGCTGTTTAACTGACGATAGTCAATACAGATTCTGTTTGTTCCGTCTTTTTTCTTCACAACGACGGTTCGGCTGGCGAAGCTTGATGTAGATGGACGAACGATTTCTCCTTTCAACCACTCGTCGACTTGCTTCTTAATGGCTTCGGCTTCGACTGGAGGATGACGACTTGGTTGATGACGAAATAGTTTAATTTTCTCATCCGGTACAACTCGTAGCTGAACAGGTGACTCAGCGAGCGGCAATGTTGGCTGATATTCCTCTATCAGATTCCGTATCATGGGTGCATACTGCGGAGGAGCATTCACATTACTTTCAGCACAACCATAATTCTGAATACTTATCTGATTTATGTCAGCTATTTCCGGGCAAGCTGACAACAACGCAAACTTGAATCCATTTGCATCCAGTGTAAATTTAAATTTTGTGAGAAAGTCATATCCAAGTAGAGCATCATTTTCTATTTTTTCGTCCGCCACCACGATGAAATTTTGCATAGTCTCCATGTGGTCTATTTGAACAGCTCCGGTAAACACACCTAGCGGTACAGTGCCCGTATAGCCCAAGCCACGCAACACAGAATGACATGGAATCAGCATAACATCCACTAGCTTCTTGTACAGCGAATGCTTTAGGATCGAGACATCAGCACCCGTGTCAACCAGGCACGTAACTTCAACTCCATTACTTAAAATGCTTTTCAACCGTTTGTCATCCTTGCCAACTTGCACTAAAATTCACTGACTGCGGGCAACTCGTTGAAATATGGCCAGTAGCACCACACTTGAAGCACTTCACTCCAACATCACAATCTTTCTTCATATGTTGCGACTATCCACAATTGAAGCACCGAGCTGCCTTCTTATTGTTGTTGTGATTTTGCTGGCCGCCACTATAATTCTGTTTCTCCTTCGTGCTCTTATCAACCAGTTCAAAATTTTCATACCGCTCTTTAAGTTCATCATAAGTTGTACAAGCATGCATTATGAACTTATATTCGTTTTTGATGCTCAATCCTTTAACAATATAACGTATTACAGACTTTGTTTCAATATTACCCAGTGCGGCTATTTTTTTCATTTGCAAAATATATTCATGAAAACTCTCTGTATGCAGTTTCTTCCTATTTGCCAGTTTTGCATGTACTTCTGCACTTCCCATTATTTGTTTAAATTCTTTCAACAGTGCTGCTTTTAATTCATCATACGATCCTACCAACTCCGATTCGAAGAATAACTGTGCTGTTTTTGTCATCTTTGACCGTGCTTGAGCATATTTTTGCCTCTCGTTTAATCCATACGCGTCAGCATTCAACTCAAAATTTTCAATCCAATTTTTGACCGGCACCGTCTCACCGTCAAAATCTTCTACAACATTGCCAAAACATTCAATTGAGACTTTTGGCGTATTTTGCGCCACCTCATCAGCTCATCATTTTTAGGCTTAATAGTTGAATAATTTGCTGCAACTGTACTTGATTCTCCATCTATTCTGTTTCTTCTTCTTGTGCTTGTCTTCGTGTATTCATTTGTCGCGACGTTTTTGGTGTTTCTCCGTTATCTACTGTTGTCTCTTTCACACCCTTTCTGGCATTCGCTTTCGAGCGCGGCGCACTTGCCATTTGTCTCGCCGTTTTTAACCGTTACTTTTCTTGAAATTGCGCTTTGCGGCGCCAACACATTCACACAAACGAAATTTTAGTTTTTTGACGCAATTTCACCACGACGTCAATTTTTGCACAGATAGTTGAGTTTATATGAATTGTTTGTTCAGCGGTTGAGCCCCCAAATGTAATATTTATTGAAATATTAGGTAATTGTACATATAAGAAAGTACAAATATTAAGTTTAGTTTAGTTTAGTTCTTCTAAGTTCTCCTTAGTTCTTCAAAAAACGACATTGACCGACCGACGTCTTTGCTACAACAATTCATTATTAAAAGACAAACCGACTTGCTTGCCTTTTACAACAACTTAACTTCCGACTTTATCTTGCGACCTCTTGACTTCAACTTCAACAACTGACTCCTCGATTATTCTTTACTGCAACTCTGCTTCTATCGATAGGCCCTGCAGCGTTGCCACCCGTAGTACCCTCACGCTGCCATCACCTCTATTGTTTACATATATATATATATGTGTATATATAATGGCCTCCCCGTGGTGTTCACCGGGTCTCAATTTAATTAATTAAAAATGTAATTTAATAAAATACAGTTAATTTTTTAAATCGGGAGCTAATTTGAGCGGCGAAATATGTATAACATATATTTATTAAACTTTACAATTAAAATTTTTAATTGAAATTATGAAATTATAATATTTATTTTAAATCGAATGAAAATGTAAAAAAATTATATAAATGGGAAACTATTTTACATTGTTTGAAATGTAGCGGGTATATCACAGTCGAGCTCGATCAACTGTAGCTTTTCTGACTTGTTGCTCTTCTTCTTGGTACTTTATTTGTCAGTAGGGAGGCCGGGAACTTAATTACGCGCGAGATGCCCGAATTTGTATAAAAATTTTAATTTTAAAATCTTAAATCTACACGGGACTCACAGAATATGGATTTATGTTATATTATTTATGTTTCTGTGGAAGTGAGTGTGAGTAAGCAATACGTAGCAGAATAATCTGTGCAGACTTCTCAGTTTCTCAGTCAAAAATTTGTGTTTTTCGTCATTTGCAAGGGTATAACAATATGAGAAGAGCTTCTGCAGTCCGGTTAGTATAGTATTAATGTAGATAAGGGAAACCCATAAGTACAATATTCAACAGGCATCCTTCTTATATAATTTTTTTGAAACTAGGTAAGCAAATTTTTAAATATATATATTTTTTGTATGTTATAGAGAATTCGATGAAACTTCCAAGAGTTTCACACTGGACCTTATAATGATTTTAGATTTTCAAGCATTTTCTGAAGACATACAAGATATTTCTAATGCAGCTACAATGGAGTTACAAATTGAGACAGGTATAATGAACATTGCTGCAATATGGAAAAAACAAGGATTTGAGATGGCATTTATTAAAGACGGAATATATCGTATTAAAAGTGTTGAGGAATGCTTTCAGCTGCTCGAAGAACATGTAGTTCAGATATCTGGTATGAAAGCCACACGGTTTGTAGAACCTTTTATTGAAATAGTAGATTATTGGGAAAAAACATTATCATATATTAGCGAAACACTGGAAAAAGCAATCACTGTACAAAGGCAGTGGCTTTATTTGGAAAACATATTTCAGGGTGAAGATATACGAAAACAACTTCCGGAAGAAGAAAAACGTTTTATAGCAATTACTGATGAGTTCCGGATAATAACTTCAAAAATGTTTGAAGCTAATACAGCTGTAAAAGCTACTCACTTAAGACCGCCACCATTTGTACTAAATCGTTTTAATCGTATGGATGAACATTTGGAGTTAATACAACGCGCTTTAGAAATTTATTTGGAGGCAAAGCGTCAACTTTTTCCGCGTTTTTACTTTATTTCAAATGATGATCTCTTAGAAATTTTGGGAAATGCTAAGCGCCCTGATCTTGTGCAAACCCACTTAAAAAAACTTTTTGATAACCTTAATAAGCTTGAACTTCGACGAGTAGGGAAGGCTTTGAGCCGATGGCAGGCTACTGCCATGTATGCTGATGATGGAGAATGTGTAGAATTTTTACAAGTTTTATATATTGATGGTCCTTCAGAACGCTGGTTAAATCAGATTGAAGACTACATGATTGCTGTAATGAAAGAACAATTAAAGTTAACCCGAGGATCTTTAAAAAAGCTAATAGCAAATCGTGAAAAATGGATTTCATTGTGGCCAGGACAGCTGGTGCTTACAACGGCACAGATTCAATTCACAACAGACTGCACACGAAGTCTTATACACTGCAAAATGGTTGATCAAAAAAAACCATTACGTAAATTAAAAAAAAAACAAAAAAAAGTTCTTAATAAGCTCTCTGAAATGAGTCGTAAGGAGTTATCTAAGATAATGCGTCTTAAAGTAAACACGCTCATTACGTTGGAGATACATGGTCGAGATGTTCTTGAAAGAATGTACAAAGCAAATTGCAAAGATATTAATCATTTTGAGTGGTTTTCGCAATTACGGTTTTATTGGCATCGCGAGACGGAATTGTGCGTAATTAGACAGACAAACACTGAGCAATGGTATGGATACGAATATACAGGTAACTCAGGTAGATTAGTTATTACACCTTTAACTGATCGTTGCTATATTACACTAACAACTGCCCTTAATCTACATCGTGGTGGAAGTCCAAAAGGTCCCGCGGGTACAGGGAAGACAGAAACTGTAAAAGATCTAGGAAAAGCAATAGGGTTATGGGTAATAGTAACAAATTGTTCGGAAGGGTTGGACTTTAAAAGTATTGGAAAAAATTTCTCAGGTCTTGCGCAAAGTGGTTGCTGGGGTTGTTTTGATGAATTTAATCGAATTAACATTGAAGTACTCTCTGTTGTAGCTCAACAAATTATGGCTATAATGGCAGCCCTTTCAGCTAACGTAAAAGAATTTTTATTCGAAGGTCAAATTATAAAGCTAAAACATACAGTGGGCCTTTTCATTACTATGAATCCAGGCTATGCTGGACGTACTGAATTACCTGATAACTTAAAGTCAATGTTTCGTCCAATATCAATGATGGTGCCGGATAATATTATAATTGCCGAGAACTTACTATTTTCCGATGGGTTTACAAATGCACGAAATCTTGCAAGAAAAGTTTTTACACTGTATGAATTGTCAAAAAAACAGCTTTCTAAACAGTATCATTATGACTTCGGCCTACGGTCAATGGTTGCATTATTACGATATGCTGGGCGAAAACGGCGACAGCTTCCAAATATGAATGAAGAGGAAATTGTATTTCTTGCCATGAAAGATATGAATGTTGCACGTTTTACATCTTCTGATTTACCATTATTTCTTGGCATTATGAGTGATATTTTTCCTGGAGTTTCTATCGCTGAAATTGACTACAGTGATTTTATGGTTGCTATAAATGATGAATTTAAAGAAAGTGGTCTTCAACCCATTAAAATAGCAGTAAAAAAAGTAATTGAACTTTTCGAAACTAAAAACTCTAGACATTCTGTTATGGTAATAGGAGATACCGGAACTGCAAAGTCCGTTACCTGGAAAGCTTTACAGGGAGCATATTGCCGTATGAATGCTCAACGTGTACAAGGATGGGAATCCGTGGTAGTGCATCCTGTTAACCCAAAGGCCCTTAATTTAGCTGAACTTTATGGGGAGTACAATTTAGCAACAGGCGAGTGGCTTGATGGAGTTCTTAGTAACATTATGAGAATTATTTGTGCTGATGAAGATCCAACACAGAAATGGTTACTTTTTGACGGACCTGTGGATGCTGTCTGGATTGAAAATATGAATTCTGTGATGGATGACAATAAACTTCTCACCCTTGTTAACAGTGAAAGGATAACAATGCCCTCGCAGGTATCCCTTTTATTTGAAGTGGGAGATTTAGCTGTAGCTTCTCCCGCTACAGTATCTCGCTGTGGCATGGTCTATAATGATTATAATGATTGGGGTTGGAGACCCTTTGTTGATGCGTGGTTACAGAAACAAAAAGTTAAAACATACTCAGAATTTGTACTATCTCACTTTGAATCAATTTTACCAAATTTACTTGAGTATAAACATCTATACTGCAAAGAGCCGGTAAAAACAAACGAGTTGAGTGGAATAATATCTTTATGTAAGTTATTGGATGGATTTTGTACAAAACAAAATGGAATTAATCCAAACAACCTAGAAATATTGGAGGAAATGACCAAATTATGGTTTATGTTCTGTTTGGTTTGGTCAATTTGTGCAAGTGTTGACGAAGATAGTCGTTTAAAACTTGATGGTTATATACGTGAAATAGAAAGTTGCTTCCCAATAAAAGGAACTATTTATGACTATTATGTTGAGCCAACTGAGCGAAACTTTGTGTCATGGGAGAGAAAGCTTCCAGAAAAGTGGCGTTTTAATGATGAGTAAGTATTTATTTTTTATGTAACTTTTCTTTTACTTTTATATTTTTACCTAGGTGTCCATTTTATAAACTTATTGTACCGACAATAGATACTATTCGCTATGATTATGTTTTATCATCACTCTTAAGTAGAGAGCATCCCGTAATGTTAGTAGGTAATGTTGGCACAGGCAAATCGTCAACTGCCATTAATGTAATGGATGCTTGCGACAAAACGCGATACTGTATCCTCAACGTAAATATTTCAGCTCAGACGACAGCAGCTGGCCTTCAAGCAACTATTGAAAACCGTACCGAAAAACGTACAAAAATACAATTTGTACCACTTGGTGGAAAAAAAATGATATGCTTTATGGATGACTTTAATATGCCAGCCAAAGATATTTATGGTTCGCAGCCACCATTGGAGCTAATACGACAGTGGATTGATTACAAATATTGGTTTAATCGCAGAACCCAACAAAAGATATATGTATTAAATACCATTCTAATGGCAGCAATGGGACCGCCAGGTGGTGGAAGGCAAGTAATTTCACCTCGTACGCAAAGCCGCTTCGTTCTTATTAATTTAACATTTCCTACTCCCGAAACAATAACACGTATTTTTGGTACAATGCTTAAGCAAAAATTAGAAAGTTTTACAATGGAAATAAGAGAGATATATCTATTGATAACTCATTCTACAATATACCTATACAATGCTATTATTAGGAAAATGTTGCCAACACCCAATAAGTCTCACTACATTTTTAATTTACGGGATATTTCAAAAATATTTCAAGGACTTTTAAGAGGCTCATCTGAATTACAAACCACAAAAACTCATTTCCTCCGTCTTTGGTGTCATGAGAATTTTCGAGTCCTTAGTGATAGGCTTGTTGATGACCCAGATCAGGACTGGTTTGTTAATACGATTAATGAAACATTAGGAGAATACTATGAAATTACTTTTCATAGTCTTTGTCCATCTAAACAGTCTCCTCTTTTTGGTGACTTTGCCCATCCACAGGGCTATTATGAAGACTTACAACTAGATACTTTACGGGCTTACATGGTTAATAAATTAGATGAATTTAATAACTTTCCTGGAATGGCCCGAATGAATTTGGTGTTTTTTAAAGAAGCCATTGAACACGTTGTACGTATAATTCGAGTCATTTCTCAGCCACGTGGTCATGTTTTAAATATTGGAATAGGAGGCTCAGGCCGTCAAGTACTTTCAAAGTTAGCTGCATTTATATTGGAAATGGGAATTTTTCAAATTGAAGTTTCAAAGAAGTATAAAGTGTTTGATTTACGTGACGACCTAAAAGGACTCTACAAACTGACAGGAATTAAGCAACGACTAACTATATTTATTTTTAGCGGCGAACAAGTTGCAGAAGTTGCATTCTTAGAAATAATTAATAATATGCTTAGTAGTGGGGAAATTAATTTATTTAAAGCGGATGAATTTGACGAGCTAAAGTCAGATTTAGAAAAACCTGCCAAACGATCAGGAGTTGATCTTAATACTGAGGCATTATATTCATTTTTTATGCTTAATGTGAGAGATTATATGCACATTGTACTTTGTTTTAGCCCGATAGGAGACAATTTTAGAAATTACATCCGTCAATATCCAGCTCTGTTAAGTGCTACGACTCCTAACTGGTTTAGAATGTGGCCTCAAGAAGCTCTTTTAGAAGTGGCTTCTCATTTTCTAAAAGGATTTTTGCTGAATAGTCCAATTCCTGGAAAAGAAGAAGAAAAAAAGATCGAGACAGTTTAGTCATTAGTACTGAAACTATTCTTCACCGTGACATTCCAGTTGCATTTTCTTTTATCCATTCAAGTGTTGTCAAAATGTCGCTGCAAATGTTGTTAGAAGTTAAGCGGTACAATTATGTTACATCACCAAATTACTTACAAATGGTAAGTGGTTATAAAGAACTTATAGAAAAAAAACGTTTGGAAGTATCGGGCGCTGCTAATCGCTTACGAAATGGATTATCAAAAATAGAAGAAACACAGGAAAAAGTTTCCGTGATGTCAGATGAATTAAAAATTAGCTCGGAGCAAGTAAAATTGCTGGCTAAGGAATGCGAAGAGTTCATTGCAATGATAGAAATTCAAAAATCCGAAGCCACGGAGCAAAAAGAAATTGTTGACGCAGAAGCGGTTATTATTAAGCGTGAAGAAGTTATTTGCTTAGACTTAGCAGCTACTGCACGCGCTGATCTTGAAGTTGTTCTACCAATGATTGACGCTGCAGTAAAAGCATTAGATGCTCTTAACAAAAAAGATATCGCTGAAGTTAAATCGTATGGGCGACCCCCTATGAAAATTGAAAAAGTGATGGAAGCGGTACTGATTCTTCTCGGAAAAGAACCGACATGGGAAAATGCTAAAAAGGTACTTAGTGAATCAACATTTTTAAATGATTTAAAGAATTTTGACAGAGATCATATTTCTGAAAAAACCCTCAAGCGAATTGCCTTATATACGAAGAATCCCGAGTTAGAACCTGATAAAGTTGCAATAGTATCAGTTGCATGTAAGTCACTTATGTTGTGGATAATGGCAATTGAAAATTACGGAAAAGTATATCGAATCGTTGCACCTAAACAGGAAAAGCTTGATAACGCTATAAGATCGCTAGAAGAAAAACAGGCAGCTTTAGCAGCTGCAAGAAAAAAACTTGAAGAGTTACAGGCAGTGATTGAAGAGTTATATAGGCAGCTTAGTGAAAAAACTGAGCAACTTAATGAGCTTAGGGAAAAAGAGGAACGTTTACGAAGACAGCTAGAACGTGCAATTATTCTAGTAGAATCACTATCTGGTGAGCGTGAGCGCTGGATAGAAACAGTGGCAAAATTAGATGTAGATTTTGAAAAATTACCTGGAGACTGTTTGCTAGCGATTGCTTTTGTGACATATTTGGGATCCTTCGACACTAGGTATAGAGAGGATCTTCTTAATAAGTGGAGACTACTTATAAAAGATTTATCTATACCATGCACAGCAGAATTAAAACTAACAACTTTTCTTTCGGATGCCGTCTCTATAAGGGAATGGAATATTCAAGGCTTACCGGCTGATGATTTAAGTACAGAAAATGGTGTAATAGTAACTCAAGGAAGAAGGTGGCCTTTAATTATTGATCCTCAAATGCAGGCAAATAATTGGATTTCGAAAATGGAAGATCATAATCACATCGTTATTATAGATTTAGGAATGTCAGATTACTTGCAAAAAATAGAAGTTGCTATTAAAGACGGACTTCCAGTACTATTGCAACATATTGGAGAGACCTTAGATCAAGCTATGTATCCTATTTTAAGAAAGAGCTTTACAATGCAAGCCGGAGAAAAATTAATTAAATTTAATGATAAATATATTTCTTACAATGACAAATTTAGGTTTTATATTACAACGAAAATAGCAAATCCGCATTATCCGCCGGAAATTTCATCTAAGACGACAGTTGTAAACTTCGCTTTAAAACAGGATGGACTAGAAGCTCAACTCTTAGCAATCATTGTCCGCAAGGAAAAACCAGCACTAGAAGAGCAAAAAGATGAGCTGGTTATGACAATTGCACGCAATAAACGTACTCTTATTGATCTCGATAATGAAATTTTACGTTTACTAAATGAAAGTAGAGGTTCTCTTCTTGATGATGATAAATTATTTACAACACTGCAAAAATCAAGACAAACCTCAGTGTTAGTTAAAGAATCGTTAAGTATTGCGGAAGTCACAGAGATCGAAATTGATGCAGCACGACAGGAGTATAAACCTGCTTCAACCCGTGCTGCAATTTTATTTTTTGTTCTAATGGATATGTCGAGGATTGACCCCATGTACGTCTTTTCACTTGCTGCATATATTTTACTTTTTACTCAATCAATCGAACGGAGCCCACGTAATCAAATTGTATTTGAACGTATTCAAAATATTGATGAATATCATACTTACTCAGTTTATAAAAATACATGCCGTGGACTCTTTGAAATACATAAGCTTTTATTCTCCATACATATGACAGCTAAAATTCTAGCTAACTCTGGAAAACTTGTAGAAGAAGAATATGATTTCATCCTAAAGGGTGGAATTGTACTTGACAAACAAGGACAAGCTCCAAATCCGGCACCATGTAAGTAGTCAATAAATGTTTTTAAAGACAAGTAAGAAAAGCAGATTATCTAGCCACTTATAAACAGGTGACCACAATAGTTATTCTCAAAAACAAAATTTATTTAATAAGATGGATTTTTATAATATTAATTAGCTTTGATTTTCTAATTCAAAGATTTTATGCTCTAATAATCGATGAAGACAATGACACATTTTTGAACAAGTCGGAAAGGCTACCGTCGAGCTGACTCGACTGTGATATACCCGCTACAATTCTTCGGAAAAACACGTGCCAAATGTGAACAATGCGTTCTTGCTTTTTATGTCTTCCCGTCTCTAATTTGTTTTGCCTATGCAAGTTCCATTCGATTCTTATTGGATGTTGCCCTTTGCTTTTATTACTTTGCAGTTAGAACTCAGCAGAGGGCTTTAAATTATGCATGTGTGAAAGAGACGCCTATACATACATACATATATGCTGACTCGCAATACATCTCAACATATCTAATTAGATTTGTCGTTTGTTTTTGTGTTGCTGCTCAATGTCTCTTTCGATTCTAAGTGGCTTAAAAAATAAACTTAAAATTTATTTTTAAATTTTGCAACACACTATAAAAAAAAAAATATAAGATACAAAAAAAAAATAAATATAAGTCGCCGCGGCACCCAGGAGTTGAACTCCGGACCTCTCGCTTAACAGTCAACTACCATCACCACTCGACCACTGCATTTCCTACGCGATGACCGCTAAAATTGCATTATGAATATTTTCGGTGCACATAATTAAAAAAAAAGTGGCCTGCTGCTCAAGTTGAACTCGGGAAATAACATTAGAAAAACCGACATAAACTTATTTTGTACTTTACATACATTGCAAAACAAATGTCATAAATATTACTTTATTAATTTACTTTACTGGCATTAAAATAGAAAACTTCTGCAAGTCCAATTGCACTTGATTTTTGAAGTAAAACTTAAATTACATAGGCCATGAATTTACAATGTTCATGTGTAATATAAATGAATGTCTTCGATCAAAAAAAAAAAAAAAAACAAACAACAAAAACAACGGAACATAATAAAACAAATTATTTGTTGGGCCCATGTGGATTCGAACCATCGGTCTCCAAAATCAAAATCTCTACAAGCAGCCACTACTTCCACCGCTCCGTCACCGCACTGACACCAACGTCGGCAAAGTTGCATTATGAGACCATTTAGATTATTTTACATGTAAAGAATAAATATGCAAAGAGGCGCGGCGGCTGCGGCGTTCTTTTGTTTATTATTTGCTTATTTTCTTCTCCCCATCAATTTCCGGTTATTCAAATTAATTTGAATTAAACATAAATATTTTTCAAAAGTGAAAAAATACACATCACAGAGCCGCCGGCCGACGTCGCACCCAGGAGTTGAACTCCGGACCTCTCACTGAACAGTCAACTACCATCACCACTCGACCACTGCACTTCTTACGCAATGGCCGATAAAATTGCAAAATGAATATTTTCGGTCCACATAATTAAAAAAAAAAGTTGCCTGCTGCTGGAGTTGAACTCGGGAACTAACATTAGGAAAAACCGACATAAGCACATGGCCACAGTGCAATACTATTTCTTGAATATCTTCCTTATTTATCGGCCGATCTTATTGAAACTTTCGCAACACGCCCGCATGGTGGTTATTATCACAAAATAAAATTATTGCTGTAGAGCCGATAAAATTGCAATATGAATATTTTTGGTGCACATAATTAAAAAAAAATAGCTGCTGGAGTTGAATGAATTAACATGGAATTAACATTAGGAAAAACCGACATAAGCACATGGTCACACGGCAATACTATTTCTTGAATATCTTCCATATTTATCGGCTAAACTTATTGAAACTTTCGCAAATCGCCCACGGAGTTGTTTTTATCACATGTATGAATGATTGCTGGATAGCTATATTTGCACCAACAATCCACATTTCTTCGATTTATGGGGCGGATGGAGGCGTGGCATAAATACAAAATAAACTTGATCTGCGAGCCGAATTATCACATATTGTCCCCAAATTTGGTAGCTCTAGCTCGTAAAATAGCTGAGATCTAAGTTTTCACACGGACGGACAGGCAGACGGACATGGCTATATCGACTCGGCTGTTCATGTTGATTCAGAATATTTTCACTTAATGGGGTCGGAGATGTCTCCTTCTGCCATTTACAAACATTTTCGGTTGGCACAAAGCTTTACCCTTCTACTCTACGAGTATCGGATATGAAGTGAGTTCTTTTGAAGTAAATATTTTTTTTGCACCGGATAATTTACCGAGACCCTTAATTTATTATTCCGTTCATCTAATGTTTTCGTGTTCGCACCAATGTGAATACCCATGCAGTAGTTAAGATTTTAACAATTTGCATAATAATCGCAAATTGCCAATATACGGATGCGAAATTTGAAATAAACTTCATATTTCTATGATGCCTAATTTTGTGTCTCTAGCTTTTAAAATAAGCGGGATCAACGTAGATCATCAGACATGTCTCAATCGACGTGGCTAGTGATCCTTACGGGAAGACAGACAAATAGATGTGGCAACTAACTCTGAGTAAATATATATACTTTTAGGGGTCTGCCACGTAACCTTATATATGTTAAATAATTTTTTATAAAGATAGTATGCTCTCTTTAACCAATTTCAATGGGCGAAAGGTATTATGAAAATATTTCACGTATGGGTTACTTCCTTTACCATACCATACGTTTCTGAAGCTTATTTAAAATGTGTTCCGTGCTCATTGGCTACGAAAATCTAACGTTTGAACCAATAATTTAGAAGTTTTTCAATCTTACGCTTATGTAAAACTAATGTATACAAGGTGTAGTCCAAAGCAAACAGGACTTTAAAAAAAACTATGCGGAAAGGCTACAGCCGAGCGTAGTCGACTGTAATATACCCGCTACAACTCTTCGAAAAAACAAATATGAAAAATGTATAAGTGCCAAATGTGAACAATGCATTCTTGTTTATCATGTCTATCCATCTCTAATTTGTTTTGCCTATGCATGTTCCACTTGGTTCTTATTTAAGATTGCCTTTTGCTTTTATTACTTTGCAGAAAAAGAACTCAGAACTCAGCAAGAGGCTTTAAATTATTCATGTGTAAAAGAGCCGCATATACATATATGCATATATGTTGCCTCACAATACATCTTAATATATCTCATTAGATTTGTCGTTTGTTTTTATAACCGCTACTCGTAGAGTAGAAGGGAATTATAACTTTGTGCCAACTGAAAATGTTTGTAACAGTCAGAAAGAGACATCTCCGACCCCATAAAGTATATATATTCTGAATCTGGATGAACAGCCGAGTCGATATAGCCATGCCCGTCAGTCTGTCTATTATAAGAGCTAGAGGTACCAAATTTGGAGACAATATGTGTTAATTCTGCACGCAGATTATTTTATTTTTTATTTTGGATTTTCGCCACGCCTCCATCCGGCCTCATAATTCGAAAAAAATCGATTGTAGCTGAAAATACGGCAATCATTTTTTATACATGTGATAAAAACCACTATGCGGGTGTGTTGGCAAAGTTTCAATAAGATCGGCCGATAAATAAGGAAGATATTCAAGAAATAGTATTGCCCTGTGACAATGGGGTTGCATCGTTTTTTTTTTAATGTTAGTTCCCAAGTTCAACACTAGCAGCAAACAAATTTTTGTTTTAATTATGTACACCGAAAATATTCATAATGCAATTTTATCGGTCATTGCATAGGAGTTGCAGTGGTCGAGAGAGAGGTCCGGATTGTCCGGATTTTAACTCCTAGGTGCGGCGACCGACATAGATTTATTTTTTTTTCGTATCATATATTTATACCCGCTACTCGAAGAGTATAAGGGTATTATAACTTTGTGCCAACCGAAAATGTTTGTAACAGGCAGAAGGAGAAATCTCCGACCCCATAAAGTATATATATTCTGAATCAGCATGAACAGCCGAGTCGATATAGCCATGTCCGTCTGTCCGTCTGTCTGTCTGTCCGTCCGTATGAAAACCTAGATCTCAGCTATTATAAGAGCTAGAGCTACCAAATTTGGAGACAATATGTGTTAATTCTGCACGCAGATCAAGTTTATTTTGGATTTTCGCCACGCCTCCATCCGCCCCCACAAATCGAAAAAAAGTCGATTGTAGCTGCAAATATAGCTCTACAGCAATCATTTTTTATACATGTGATAAAAACCACCATGCGGGCGTGTTGGCAAAGTTTCAATAAGATCGGCCGATAAATAAGGAAGATATTCAAGAAATAGTATTGCACTGTGGCCATGTGCTTATGTCGGTTTTCCTAATGTCAGTACCCGAGTTCAACTCCAGCAGCAGACAACTTTTTTTAATTATGTGGCAACTTTTTTTTTTTTTTTTTTTTTAATTATGATGCAATTTTTTTTTTTAATTATGTGCACCGAAAATATTCATAGTGCAATTTTATCGGTCATCGCGTAAGAAATGCAGTGGTCGAATCGTGATGGTAGTTGACTGTTAAGCGAGAGGTCCGGAGTTCAACTCCTGGGTGCCGCGGCGACTTATATGTATTTTTTTTTGGATCTTATATATTTTTTTATTTTTATAGTGTGTTGCAAAATTCAAAATAAATTTTTAGTATATTTAAAGCCACTTAGAATCGAAAGAGACATTGAACAGCAACACAAAAAACAAACGACAAATTTAATTAAATATGTTGAGATGTATTGTGATGCAGCATATATGTATGTATGTATAGGCGTCTCTTTCACACATGCATAATTTATAACTGCAAAGTAATAAAAGCAAAGGGCAACATCCAATAAGAATCGAGTGGAACTTGCATAGGCAAAACAAGAACGCATTGTTCACATTTGGCACGTGTTTTTCCGAAGAATTTAGCGGGTATATCACAGTCGAGTCAGCTCGACTGTAGCCTTTCCGACTTGTTTTTTATACCCGCTACTCGAAGAGTATAAGGGTATTATAACTTTGTGCCAACCGAAAATGTTTGTAACAGGCAGAAGGAGACATCTCCGACCCCATAAAGTATATATATTCTGAATCAGCATGAACAGCCGAGTCGATATAGCCATGTCCGTCTGTCCGTCTGTCCGTCTGTCCGTCTGTCCGTCTGTCCGTCTGTCCGTCTGTCCGTCTGTCTGTCCGTATGAAAACCTAGATCTCAGCTATTATAAGAGCTAGAGCTACCAAATTTGGAGACAATATGTGTTAATTATGCCCGCAGATCAAGTTTATTTTGGATTTTTGCCACGCCTCCATCCGCCCCCCAAAAATCGATAATAAATCGATAATAGCTGCAAATATAGCTCTACAGCATTCATTTTTTATCCATGTGATAAAAACCACCATCCGGGCGTGTTGCGAAAGTTTCAATAAGATCGGCCGATAAATAAGGAAGATATTCAAGAAATAGTATTGCCTTGTGGCCATGTGCCTGTGTCGGTTTTTCCTAATGTTAGTACCCGAGTTCAACACCAGCAGCAGACAACTTTTTTTAATTATGTGGCAACTTTTTTTTTAAATTATGTGGCAACTTTTTTTTTATAATTATGTGCACCGAAAATATAAATAGTGCAATTTTATCGGTCATTGTGTAAGAAATGCAGTGGTCGAGTGGTGATGGTAGTTGACTGTTAAGCGAGAGGTCCGGAGTTCAACTCCTGGGTGTGCCGCGGCGACTTAAATTTATTTTTTTGTATCTTATATTTTTTTTTATTTTATAGTGTGTTGCAAAATTCAAAATAAATTTTTAGTATATTTAAAGCCACTTAGAATCGAAAGAGACATTGAGCAGCAACACAAAATACAAACGACAAATCTAATTAGATATGTTGAGATGTATTGTGAGGCAGCATATATGTATGTATGTATAGGCGTCTCTATCACACATGCATAATTTATAACTGCAGAGTAATAAAAGCAAAGGGCAACATCCAATAAGAATCGAGTGGAACTTGCATAGGCAAAACAAATTAGAGACGGAAAGAAATAAAAAGCAAGAACGCATTGTTCACATTTGGCACGTGTTTTTCCGAAGAATTGTAGCGGGTATATCACAGTCGAGTCAGCTCGACTGTAGCCTTTCCGACTTGTTTTTATTTTACAGTGTATTAATAAATTCTAAATAAGTTTTTAGTATATTTAAAGCCACTTAGAATCGAAAGAGACATTGAGCAGCAGTGCAAAAAACAAACGACAAATCTAATGAGATATGTTGAGATGTATTGTGAGACACCATATATGTATGTCTCTTTCACACATGTATAATTTAAAGCCCTCAGCTGAGTTAAAACTGCAAAGTAATAAAAGCAAAGGGCAACAGCCAATAAGAATCGGATGGAACCTGCATAGCAAAAAAAGGATTTAATAGCAAGAACGCATTGTTCACATTTGGCACGTGTTTTTCCGAAGAGATGTAGCGGGTATATCACAGTCCAGTACGCTCGACTGCATACTGCGGAAAATGACGAACTGACGCGGAGAAACAATTCGAAAACAGGGGCAATTCGGGGCGAGTGTCGTCCGTTCACTTCAATTTGAATTTTCGATATATTGTCCAATTATGTACAACTTATTATATGTATTACATTAAGACTTAAAACCTTATCCAGCCCGGATAGAAGAGCGAGAGAGCTCTTCGTTACACATTCACTGTTGACGCCGATGTTGCCTACGTTGTTGCCTATCTTTAGGCGGCTTTGATTTCGGCGTAAACATCCCGCCCCCCTTGCTATACTATTGCAACGATTGAGTGGCCGTGATATTCTTTGGGAAGGGGCGCTGACGGCCTAGTTTTTAAAGACCCCGGCTATGACCCAGCCAAACAGAGTGTTCTCAGCCAACGGCAGTCCACCGTGGAATGGAATAAGACTTGGGAGGAGTACGTACATGGTACCGATTGTCCGATAGCGTAATGACTGGATGCGAAAGTTTCAATAAGATCGGCTGATAAATAAGGAAGATATTCAAGATATAGTATTGGCCGCTCCAGAACCATGTGCTTACGTCCGGGTTTTTTTTAATGTTAGGGTTCCCCCGAGTTCTAGCTCCCGTGTGCACAGCAATTTTTTTTTTTAATTATGTACACCGAAAATATAAAGGCTGCAGTTCCCAATCTGGAAGTGGCACAACATTGGAGGATTTGCTGAGATGCCTTGATTTAAGCCAGCTACTTGAATTGCACGGTGGTAGGAGGGCTTTATGATGTTAAACATCCGTCCGGAAATGAACTTCGCCTCTGATCCAGGATCGATCAGGGGCGTGCCTTATAAATCATGCCCGAATGGCAAACATTTATAAGAGCAATGCCGAAAAGAACACCTTGTGGGCATCTTTTAGGGGTATGTCCTTGCGAAGCAGTTCAGGTGATTCTCTTGAACAGGGTTGCTGGTTTGTAGTTGGCCACCTTTGTAGAGTTGACATTTGGACGGTCTTGGCGTGCTGGTTGCAGCTTCTTCGCTTCTAATGTGCCGACTGTTCATATTCATATGTTAAAGTTCATATTTGAGCTCGACCGTGGTGGGACCGAAGTGTTCAAGACGCACCTGTGAGGGTGAGATGAGGCTGTAGAAGTGTTTGAACCCTAGGTGCGGAAACTGTGTGGGCTTATCGGAGGGTTAATGACCTCTTGGGGTGCATTTTTTATTGCCTGGGAGAGTGAGTGAACGAGTTATTGGAGGAGGGCGGACTTGATACGGTTCCGTAGAGTGACGGGAGAAGGTGCCATGCCAAGAAGTGAACTTGGGAGAGGCTGAGCATCTATGCTGAGCGTTTGTACAAAAAGTGTTTCTTGGGTTTTGCATTATAAGCTAAAAGGCGAGAGAGAATGCTTGTGCTGTGCGGACCAGAACCTTAGACGTGTTGAGGTGGGTGCTGGGGGGGAGTGTGCCGTGTAATGCCTTAGTAGTGCCCCGGTTGCCCTTCCCCCTCATCCTAGCCCTTTCCTGCTGTTGGCAGGCACTGGCGCACAGGATCTCGGTTTCGTCTTTTCCCTGTTGTCGGGTCGGTTTGCGGTGTGCGCTCTATTGAAAGGTTTCTGTTTCCGTGTTAGGTGCGCTTCCTCTGCTAATAAAATATTTACCAGAGTTCTTCGGTACTCAAGACAGTATGTGGCCTGGAGACAATCGAATAAACGCCTGTGATCTTTCCAGCTGTTGCTCAAATGGTATCTTCACTATTCTAAACGAAAGTTCACTTGTTAGGATCTTCACTTGGTTAACTATTTTTTTCACCAGGTCCCGACGGTGTTCCCTTGTGTACTTCGGTTCTGTGCCAATTCCTTAAGTAAGCCATTGCTAAACTATTTTCGCTGTCCTTAGATACTTCATCCTTTTCTTCCATTTGGAGGAATCTTTTATCATTCCTTGTTTAGAAGGGCAGTAAGTCTGAAGTAAGCAATTATAGGTATCTCTAAATCGGCTATACCTAAATTCTTCGAGAATGTTTTAACTCCTCACTTGCAACATTTCTGTAGAACCGTTATATTGCCTTCTCAGTACGGATTTATAAAACGTCGCTCAACTACGACAAATTTACTGGAGCTGACATCCTTTGTTATAAAAGGTTTTCAGGAAAATCTTCAAACTGATGTTATTTACGCTGATTTCAGTAAGGCTTTTGACTCAGTAAATCATTCCCTTCTTGCACGTAAACTCAGTCTCTTAGGCTTCACACCAAAACTTCTTAATTGGATTGTGAGTTATCTGAATGGCAGAACCCAAAGAGTTCTCTTAAAAAATGTATTTTCACACCTTCATGCCACATCTGGCATTACTCCTTTTTACGCTTTTCATCAATGACCTCTCTTTGGTCATACACAACTCCCGTACTCTCATGTATGCGGACGATGTAAAGCTTTGTTATCATTCCTGGTATTGTGCAAATTTCTTAAACCTGTACAGCCCCAACTGCAAGCTGATGACATTCTATCGATCCCTACACTCCTTGTGGTTATGTCTTAGAAAGAATTACTCTAGTTGATGAGCTTGAGGTCAGTTTGAACCGAAAACTAAAGTTTTCCGAAAATATTTCCCATATGGTCAATAAAGCCGTGGGTGTGCTTGGCTTTATTAAGAGATGGTCTAAGGAGTTTGACGATCCTTGTGTAACAAAGACCCTCTACACCTCACTTGTTTGTCCAATTCTGGAATATGGATCATGTTTAAATTGGAATATGGATATCAAATTTTTAAATTTTCGCCTTACGAGGCCTTAACTGGGATGTAAATTTAAGACTTCCTTCCTATGGCAGTATACCTCTACTACTTAACTTACATTCTCTATCTAATCGTAGAATCATGCTGGGTGTAATATTTATTAATAACCTCATCCAAGGTGACATTGACAGTGTTAACCTGGTTAGCCAGTTACACCTCTCTGTCCCTTGCAGACTAACACGTAATTACTTACCACTAACTCTTCCTAATTGTAGGTCGAACTATGCCCTTCACGATCCGTTTAGGGTATTCTTTTTGGACTATAATAATCTTTACATTGCATGCCTAAAATGGGAAATTCTGTCTCACCTATCTAGAATCTTTCCTCGAAATTCTTTTCTTTGTCGGAATTTCTGCATGCCCGCGTTCTCTATTTCGCGTTTCGAGTCGTACGTCAGACGACTGTTCCCCTCGGTCGGTTCGCTGTGTCTGGGATCCGAGCGTAACAAGCATCGGCTTGATTTTGCATGGACCACTTGATAATACATTCATTGTATCAACGTCCATAAAAAAAAACAAGTCGGAAAGGCTACAGTCGAGCTGACTCGACTGTGATATCTACAATTCTTCGGAAAAACGGCAAATGTGAACAATGCGTTCTTGTTTTTATTTCTTTCCGTCTCTAATTTGTTTTGCCTATGCAAGTTCCACTCGATTCTTATTGGATGTTGCCCTTTGCTTTTATTACTCTGCAGTTATAAATTATGAGTGTGATAGAGACGCCTATACATACATACATATATGCTGCCTCACAATACATCTCAACATATCTAATTAGATTTGTCGTTTGTATTTTGTGTTGCTGCTCAATGTCTCTTTCGATTCTAAGTGGCTTTAAATATACTAAAAATTTATTTTGAATTTTGCAACACACTATAAAATAAAAAAAAATATAAGATACAAAAAAATAAATTTAAGTCGCCGCGGCAAGTTGAAGACCTCTGCTTAACAGACCATCACCACTCGACCACTGCATTTCTTACACAATGACCGATAAAATTGCACTATTTATATTTTCGGTGCACATAATTATAAAAAAGTTGCCACATAATTTAAAAAAAAGTTGCCACATAATTAAAAAAAGTTGTCTGCTGCTGGTGTTGAACTCGGGTACTAACATTAGGAAAACCGACACAGGCACATGGCCACAAGGCAATACTATTTCTTGAATATCTTCCTTATTTATCGGCCGATCTTATTGAAACTTTCTAACACGCCCGGATGGTGGTTTTATCACATGGATAAAAAATGAATGCTGTAGAGTTGCAGCTATTATCGATTTATTATCGATTTTTGGGGGCGGATGGAGGCGTGGCAAAATCCAAATAAACTTGATCTGCGGGCATAATTAACACATATTGTCTCCAAATTTGGGCTCTAGCTCTTTCACTATCTAGAAGTTTTCGAAAGACTGTCTTGCGGACGGATAGCGGACATGCCGGACAGACTCTATTTCAGACGGTCAGTCGGACATGGCTATATCGACCGGCTGTTCATGCTGATTCAGATATATTCTTTTGGGGTCTGGGATTCCGAGCGGTAACAAGCATTTTGATTTTGCATGGACCACTTGATAATACATTCATTGTATCAACGTCCATAAAAAAAAAAAAAAATATTAAGAAACAAAATTCGTGGCGCACCTGGAGCCTTACTTATGTCTCACAACACGGTATTAAACTTCGATGCCATTTTGGCCAGGCTAGAATGTATCTAATCGGACAAGACGCCTGTTGAGGCACGGATTCGAGATGGTTAGGCAGGATGACCTACCCTTAATACAGTACTTCGACGAAGTTGATAAATAGCTAACGCTTGTCACCAACAAGATCGTAATGACGTGTGAACAACAAGAGGGGGCTGACCTGCTTAACGCTGAAGGGCTCAAAAAGTCCCTCAGAGCTGTGGTCTTCCCAGCTCAACCAAAAGACTTGCCATATGCAGTGGCTTTGGCTAGAGAAGCAGAAGCATGCATAGAAAGAAGCATGTTCGCAAACTCCTACGCCAAGGCCGTAGAGAAGCGAGCGCATACAACTGGAAACGGCAAGAGCCGCTTCCAAGGGAAACCCAATAGAGATAATAGGGAAAAGCAGGGACAAGATAGGAATCCGACAGGGACAGGATAAGAAAAGAATAACGTTGACGGACAGACCAATAGTGACAATCAGGCGCAAGCTCCTCAGCCAGTTTAGACAGCGCACTGAGCATAACAAGAACCACCCTAATGAATCGAATGTTTCTAAGTGAAGAAATTCCTCAGAACGCTCGACAGGACCGAGACGACAACGTCTTAATAACGTTGTCCAAGAGGCTCCTAAACCCATAGACCCCAAAGAAGAGTATGAGAAAGCAGCAAAGACTGCAGTCGAAGAGATCGACAGTGACAATGAATACGCTCCCAGTGACGACTCATTGAATTTTTTAGGGGACGCTCCCGGTTGCCGTTCATTGAACGACGGTTGGTTGGGATAACTTTAAGGATGTTAATCGACACCAAAAAATTACAAAAGGCCCGTAAAGGAGCTGAAAGATGTAATGCCGGTCACCAGTCCTTTCTTGGTGAGCTGAATACATGGCTCTACCGAAAGTTTTCAAGCACACCTCCCCATTTTTTCTTTTGGACTCTCTCAACGCGTTCGACGCTATTATAACCTAACAGAGGACTCCCTAGAATACCAGGGTTTCTCTGAAAAGCTTCACTATTTCAGCTGCCCCAACGTAAACTTCACTGGTGTGAACGATTTTATTGTACCTGCTTCCGTTAAAAAATAGTTCAAGGTCACAATAATGAGGAGGAAAAAAGCCTTCTCCACTTCTAATGAAGCTCTTCCATTTAACACCGCTGTTACTGCCACGATTCGCACAGTAGACAATGAACCGGTGTACTTCAGAGCTTACCCAAATCTCATGGGTGTTTCCGACTTCGAAAACAACGAAGTCAAGAAATTGCTGAAAGACGGCATTATCAGGCCCTCTAGGTCATCCTATAACAGCCCGACCTGGGTTGTGCACAAAAAGGGGACTGACGCCTTCGGGAACCCGAACAAGAGGTTGGTCAAAGATTTTAGGAAGCTTAACGAGCGAACCATTCCAGATCTTTACCCGATGCATAGTATTCCCATGATTCTAGCGAATCTTGGCAAGGCAAAATTGTTTGCTACTCTTGACTTAAAGTCAGGGTATCACCAAATATACCTTGCGGAGCAAGAAGACGTCGTTTTCTGAAATTGGCGGCAAAAACGAATTTTGTCGTCCGCCACATCGATACTGTGCTGAAATGCCTAATCGAGGCGAATATGAGGGTGAGCCAGGAAAAGACTAGGTTCTTCAAAGAAAGTGTAGAGTACCTCGGCTTCGTAGTAGATAAAGGTCATTCAGGAATACCCTGAACCCAAAAGGGTCTACAGTGTTAGATCTTTCCTTGGTTTAGCAAACTACTACAGAGTCTTCATAAAAGACTTTGCCGCCATAGCCCGTCCGATAACAGACATCCTGAAAGGGGAAAACGGTTCAGTGTCTAAGAAAATTTGTTTAATGAAACTTAACGCAGCGCATTTCAAAGGCTTCGAAACATTCTGCCATCAGAGGATGTCATACTCAATTATCCCGACTTCAAAAAGCCCTTTGAGCTCACCACAGATGCGATCATCATGATATCCCGTAACCTGAAAAGAGCTGAGCAAAATTATGCCACAATTGCCATTGTATATGCCCTAGGTAAATAACAGAACTTTCTGTCTATGGAAATCAATATATTTACTGACCACCAACCTCTCACGTTCGCTGTTGCCGACAGGAACACGAACGCTAAGATAAAGAGGTGGAAATCTTATATACACCAACACAACGCCAAGGTTTTCTATAAACCTGGCAAAGAAAATTTCGTGCCAGATGCCCTCTCCAGGCAAAATCTTAATGTCTTACAAAACGAACCACAGTCAGACGCTGCAACTATGAACTGCGAGCTCTCCCTGACCTACACGTTCGAAACCACTGATAAACCTTTAAATTGCTTCAGAAACCAAATCATTCTGGAGGCAGCACGTTTTCCACTCAAGCGACACCTAGTATTGTTCCGAAGTAAGACTCGCCACTTGATAAATTTTACTGACAAGAGTTACTTATTAAAAGCCCTGAAAGAAGTCGTTAATCCTGACGTCGTAAACGCTATTTATTGCGAATTGCCCACCCTAGCAAGTTTCCAACACGACCTTATTACGCACTTCCCATCCACTCAGTTCCGTCACACCAAGAATGACGTATTAGATATAACCGATAAAAACGAGTAGTTAGAAATCGTCACTGCACAACCGTGCGCACAGAGCCTCGCAGGAAAATATTAAACAAGTCCTTCGAGACTACCATTTTCCAAAAATGGACAGCCTGACAAAGGAAGTGGTAGCTAATTGTAGGGTATGCACCTAAGCAAAGGACGACAGACACCCGAAGAAGCAAGAGCTCGGGGAAACGCCCATTCCCAGTTATACTGGCTGATCCTGACGTGCATTGACAAACTCTCTAAGTTTGCAGTAGTGCAACCCCCCTATTGCAGATTATTAACTTTATACATGTGATAAAACCAACCCTGCAGGCATGTTGCGAAAGTTTCAATAAGATCGGCTGATAAATAAGGAAGATATTCAAGAAATAGTATTGCCCTGTGACCATGTGCTTACATCGGTTTTTTTTAGATTTTTTTTTTTTCGAAGGGTTGTAGCGGGTATATCACAGTCGAGTACGCTCGACTGCATACTGCTGAAAATGACGAACTGACGCGGAGAAACAATTCGAAAACAGGGGCAATTCGGGGCGAGTGTCGTCCGTTCACTTCAATTTGAATTTTCGATATATTGTCTAATTATGTACTTATTATATGTATTACATTAAGACTTAAAACCAACTTAACATAAGCCCGGATAGAAGAGCGAGAGAGCTCTTCGTTACTCTCTCACTGTTGACGGCGATGTTGCCTACTTTGTTGCCTACCATTAAGCGGCTTTGTTTACGGCGTTAACATCCCGCCCCTTGCAATACTATTGCAATGATTGAGTGGCCGAGATCTGATTTTGGGAAGGGGCACTGGCGGCCTAGTTCTTAAAGACCCTGGCTATTACCCAGCCAAACAGAGTGTTCTCAGCCAACGGCAGTCCACCGTGGGATGGAAAAAGTCCTGGGAGGAGTACGTATCCATAAACGTCTGCCCCTAGAACAATGGAGACTCTGCTTGGCACATGGTACCGATTGTCCGCCAGCGTAATGCCTGAATATCGGTTTTGGAGATCCTTTCCGACATTCTGTGCCGGAGTCCTGATCTGGACCTTCTCCATCTTCAGAGTCACTGTGATATAAAAAGGCCCAAAGGCCCTTTCCAATGAGGTGGGCATGCGGCTGTGTGGACTGCAAGCGGCCAACAGTACACGCACCTTGAAAATTTTGCCAGCCACGTCCGAGGGGGTGGTCGCCAGGGACTCTGAAGGTGGAAGAGGCGGTGTGGAGGCAGTGATTTTCTGAGTCTCGGCTCGATTGATGGTATGGAGGTGGAGAAGCGTATGACACTGCGACATGAACCCCTGGAGTGTTCGGGCAGTATTTGTTGATCAAAACGGCCCGAAGACGCTTCTCCGCAGTCAGACGCAGAAACCGTTGGCACTTTTTAGGTGCGTGGACTCCTCTGCAGACGCGACATCTGAAGGAGGTGACTCCATTGGGCTTGGCTAGTGGTTGTGCCTTGCGTGGTGCCATTTTACTAATCTGAAAGGGAGAAGGCGGATAGCTGGAGAGCATATATCCACTAATGGACAACACAAGGTTAGGAGGGTGTCGATAGTGACTCTCGACTATTTCGTGCATCTAAGGCGAAGACGATGTATTGGGAGCTGCTAATGGAAATATCGATTGCAAATATTGTCCATGGGCAATGCTACTGAAAGGTGTATATATACAGAATACAGAACTCTCAGATCCAGCTAAGCCACTTCCTGTAGTAAAGGTAGTATTTCGTATACTGGTAGCAGTAGATGCAATGGAGTTGGCCATTGTATTGCCAACTAGTGGCACCTTGCCAGTTGAATGTGGTGAAACAGTTGATGTCGCACAAGTAACAGGAGGATAACGAGTGAATCCATTTGCAGCCAGAGAAGTGGTTGTAGTTTGTAAAGTGTTTGTGTTTTTCTGCGATTCCACGGAATCGGATGTAGATTCTTCTCCCAAAACAGTATTATCATTTATTCTTAGGTTTGTTTCAAATGAAATGGAAGGCGTTCGGTCCTTTAAAGAACTGCCCTGCAGTTAAACGAGCGTCAGAAGCGTAATAGGTGTACCGATCATAGAAGGTATTGACGGTCGCAGTGCTGGAGATTCTACGCTATGCGATAAAGCTAACTTTGAATCTTTTACGTTTCCTTGAGAATTTGAAGAGGTTGTAACTTCAAGTCCACATAGATCTGCCGATACTGTTGAATGTGAATCACTGCCACTAGAAAGACTGATGCTAGATTTTTGTGGAGAGGAATGTTCTTTTTGATTAATGACAAGTCTGACCCAGTCAAAGATCGTCTCTTGACCGAGCAGAGTTCCGCAAATTTTGGATACAGAGCCAGTCTTAATAATGGATGGGAGTATGTCGGCTCCTAGAAGCATGTCTATCTGACAGCTCTGGTGGAAATGCGGATCAGCAAGTTGAAGGTTTGGCCGGTCCTTCAGAAGTTCTTTTGAAATTGAGTAGGATGCAAACTTACCTGCCAATTGAGGGAGAACAAAGGCTGCAGTTCCCAATCTGGAAGTGGCACAACTTTTGAGGATTTGCTGAGATGCCTTGATTTAAGCCAGCTACTTGAACTTGCACGGCTTGGTAGGAGGGCTTTATGATGTTAAACATCCGTCCGGAAATGAACTTCGCCTCTGATCCAGGATCGATCAGGGCACGTGCCTTATAAATCATGCCCGAATGGCAAACATTTATAAGAGCAATGCCGAAAAGAACACCTTGTGTGTTGCAATCTTTTAGGATATGTCCTCTTGCGAAGCAGTTCAGGATGATTCTCCTTTGAACAGAGTTTGCTGGTTTGTAGTTTGCCTACAACCTTTGTCTCAAAAGAGTTGACATTTGGACGTAGTCTATGCGCGTATGCTGGTTGCAAGCTTCTATCGCTTCTAATGTGCCGACTGTTCATATTCATATGTTCAAAGTTCATATTTGAGCTCGACCGTGGTGGACCGAAGCTGTTCAAGACGCACTCTGTGAGTGTGAAATGAGGCTGTAGAAGCAGTTTGAACCCTAGATTCAAACTGTGTGGGCTTATCGGAAGCGTTAATGACCTCTTGGAGTGCCATTTTTATTGCCTGGGAGATTTGATGACGAACTGAACGAGTTATTGGAGGAGCGTGCAGACTTGATACATTCCGTAGAGTGACGGGAGAAGGTGCCATGCCAAGAAGTGAACTTGGGAGAGAGCCTGAGCATCTATGCTGAGTCGTTTGTACAATAAAGTGTTTCTTGGTGTCTTTACCACTATCAATTTGCATTATAAGCCTTCAAAAGGCGAGAGAGAATGCAATTGATGCTGATGACGGAACCAGAAACCATATAGAAACGTAAAGATTGAATACGAGAGTGAGGATAGCTGGGAGGAGGAAGTAGTAGCCAGATAGTAAATCAGCCGTTAGATAGTGCCCCGGTAAATAACACCATTCACCCCAATCAAATCCTAGCCCTTATCAACAATGCTGTTAGGCAGGCACTGGCGCAACAGGAATCTCAGTTTCAGTCCAAATTAAATTCCCTAGTTGATCGGGTACAGAGTTTGCAGGTGGTAGCAACGCAAATCATAACATATGAAAAGGTTTCTGTTAATACCGATGTTAGGTGCGACTTACCTCTAGACATAATAAAATATTTACCAGAGTTCTTCGGTACTCAAGACGAGTATGTGGCCTGGAGACAATCGACAATAAACGCCTACGATCTTTCCAAGCTGTTGCTCAAATGGTAACTTCACCCCTATTCTAAACGAAAGTTCACTTGTTAAGAATCTTCACTCAGTTCAACTACTTTTTTCACCAGGTCCCGACGGTGTTCCCGCTTGTGTACTTCGGTTCTGTGCCAATTCCTTAAGTAAGCCATTGCTAAACTATTTTCGCTGTCCTTAGATACTTCATCCTTTTCTTCCATTTGGAAGGAATCTTTTATCATTCCCTTGTTTAAGAAGGGCAGTAAGTCTGAAGTAAGCAATTATAGGTATCTCTAAATCGGCTATACCTAAATTCTTCGAGAATGTTTTAACTCCTCACTTGCAACATTTCTGTAGAACCGTTATATTGCCTTCTCAGCACGGATTTATAAAACGTCGCTCAACTACGACAAACTTACTGGAGCTGACATCCATTGTTATAAAAGGTTTTCAGGAAAATCTTCAAACTGATGATATTTACACTGATTTCAGTAAGGCTTTTGACTCAGTAAGTCATTCCCTTCTTGCACGTAAACTCAGTCTCTTAGGCTTCACACCAAAACTTCTTAATTGGATTGTGAGTTATCTGAATGGTAGAACCCAAAGTGTTCTCTTAAAAAATGTATTTTCACACCTTCATGCCACATCTGGCATTACTCCTTTTTACGCTTTTCATCAATGACCTCTCTTTGGTCATACACAACTCCCGTACTCTCATGTATGCGGACGATGTAAAGCTTTGTTATCATTCCTGGTATTGTGCAAATTTCTTAAACCTGTACAGCCCCAACTGCAAGCTGATGACATTCTATCGATCCCTACACTCCTTGTGGTTATGTCTTAGAAAGAATTACTCTAGTTGATGATCTTGAGGTCAGTTTGAACCGAAAACTAAAGTTTTCCGAACATATTTCCCATATGGTCAATAAAGCCGTGGGTGTGCTTGGCTTTATTAAGAGATGGTCTAAGGAGTTTGACGATCCTTGTGTAACAAAGACCCTCTACACCTCACTTGTTTGTCCAATTCTGGAATATGGATCATGTTTAAATTGGAATATGGATATCAAATTTTTAAATTTTCGCCTTACGAGGCCTTAACTGGGATGTAAATTTAAGACTTCCTTCCTATGGCAGTATACCTCTACTACTTAACTTACATTCTCTATCTAATCGTAGAATCATGCTGGGTGTAGTATTTATTAATAACCTCATCCATGGTGACATTGACAGTGTTAACTAGTTTAGCCAGTTACACCTCTCTGTCCCTTGCAGACTAACACGTAATTACTTACCACTAACTCTTCCTAAATGTAGGTCGAACTATGCCCTTCACGATCCGTTTAGGGTATTATGTTTGGACTATAATAATCTTTACATTGCACGCCTAAAATTGGAAATTCTATCTCACCTATCTAGAATGTTTCCTCGAAATTCTTTTCTATCTCGGTATTCTTGCATGCCCGCGTTCTCTATTTCGCGTTTCGAGTCGTACGTCAGACGACTGTTCCCCTCGGTCGGTTCGCTGTGTCTGGGATCCGAGCGTAACAAGCATCGGCTTGATTTTGCATGGACCACTTGATAATACATTCATTGTATCAACGTCCATAAAAAAAAAAAAAAAATATATTAAGAAACAAAATTCGTGGCGCACCTGGAGCCTTACTTGTGTCTCACAACACGGTATTAAACTTCGATGCCATTTTGGCCAGGCTAGAATGTACCTAATCGGACAAGACGCCTGTTGAGGCACGGATTCGAGATGGTTAGGCAGGATGACCTACCCTTAATGCAGTACTTCGACGAAGTTGAGAAATAGCTAACGCTTGTCACCAACAAGATCGTAATGACGTGTGAACAACAAGAGGGGGCTGACCTGCTTAACGCTGAAGGGCTCAAAAAGTCCCTCAGAGCTGTGGTCTTCCCAGCTCAACCAAAAGACTTGCCATATGCAGTGGCTTTGGCTAGAGAAGCAGAAGCATGCATAGAAAGAAGCATGTTCGCAAACTCCTACGCCAAGGCCGTAGAGAAGCGAGCGCATACAACTGGAAACGGCAAGAGCCGCTTCCAAGGGAAACCCAATAGAGATAATAGGGAAAAGCAGGGACAAGATAGGAATCCGACAGGGACAGGATAAGAAAAGAATAACGTTGACGGACAGACCAATAGTGACAATCAGGCGCAAGCTCCTCAGCCAGTTTAGACAGCGCACTGAGCATAACAAGAACCACCCTAATGAATCGAATGTTTCTAAGTGAAGAAATTCCTCAGAACGCTCGACAGGACCGAGACGACAACGTCTTAATAACGTTGTCCAAGAGGCTCCTAAACCCATAGACCCCAAAGAAGAGTATGAGAAAGCAGCAAAGACTGCAGTCGAAGAGATCGACAGTGACAATGAATACGCTCCCAGTGACGACTCATTGAATTTTTTAGGGGACGCTCCCGGTTGCCGTTCATTGAACGACGGTTGGTTGGGATAACTTTAAGGATGTTAATCGACACCAAAAAATTACAAAAGGCCCGTAAAGGAGCTGAAAGATGTAATGCCGGTCACCAATCCTTTCTCGGTGAGCTGAATACATGGCTCTACCGAAAGTTTTCAAGCACACCTCCCCATTTTTTCTTTTGGACTCTCTCAACGCGTTCGACGCTATTATAACCTAACAGAGGACTCCCTAGAATACCAGGGTTTCTCTGAAAAGCTTCACTATTTCAGCTGCCCCAACGTAAACTTCACTGGTGTGAACGATTTTATTGTACCTGCTTCCGTTAAAAAATAGTTCAAGGTCACAATAATGAGGAGGAAAAAAGCCTTCTCCACTTCTAATGAAGCTCTTCCATTTAACACCGCTGTTACTGCCACGATTCGCACAGTAGACAATGAACCGGTGTACTTCAGAGCTTACCCAAATCTCATGGGTGTTTCCGACTTCGAAAACAACGAAGTCAAGAAATTGCTGAAAGACGGCATTATCAGGCCCTCTAGGTCATCCTATAACAGCCCGACCTGGGTTGTGGACAAAAAGGGGACTGACGCCTTCGGGAACCCGAACAAGAGGTTGGTCAAAGATTTTAGGAAGCTTAACGAGCAAGTTGAAGGTTTGGCCGGTCCTTCAGAAGTTCTTTTGAAATGGAGTAGGATGCAAACTTACCTGCCAATTGAGGGAGAACAAAGGCTGCAGTTCCCAATCTGGAAGTGGCACAACATTTGAGGATTTGCTGAGATGCCTTGATTTAAGCCAGCTACTTGAACTTGCACGGCTTGGTAGGAGGGCTTTATGATGTTAAACATCCGTCCGGAAATGAACTTCGCCTCTGATCCAGGATCGATCAGGGCACGTGCCTTATAAATCATGCCCGAATGGCAAACATTTATAAGAGCAATGCCGAAAAGAACACCTTGTGTGTTGCAATCTTTTAGGATATGTCCTCTTGCGAAGCAGTTCAGGATGATTCTCCTTTGAACAGAGTTTGCTGGTTTGTAGTTTGCCTACAACCTTTGTCTCAAAAGAGTTGACATTTGGACGTAGTCTATGCGCGTATGCTGGTTGCAAGCTTCTATCGCTTCTAATGTGCCGACTGTTCATATTCATATGTTCAAAGTTCATATTTGAGCTCGACCGTGGTGGACCGAAGCTGTTCAAGACGCACTCTGTGAGTGTGAAATGAGGCTGTAGAAGCAGTTTGAACCCTAGATTCAAACTGTGTGGGCTTATCGGAAGCGTTAATGACCTCTTGGAGTGCCATTTTTATTGCCTGGGAGATTTGATGACGAACTGAACGAGTTATTGGAGGAGCGTGCAGACTTGATACATTCCGTAGAGTGACGGGAGAAGGTGCCATGCCAAGAAGTGAACTTGGGAGAGAGCCTGAGCATCTATGCTGAGTCGTTTGTACAATAAAGTGTTTCTTGGTGTCTTTTACCACTATCAATTTGCATTATAAGCCTTCAAAAGGCGAGAGAGAATGCAATTGATGCTGATGACGGAACCAGAAACCATATAGAAACGTAAAGATTGAATACGAGAGTGAGGATAGCTGGGAGGAGGAAGTAGTAGCCAGATAGTAAATCAGCCGTTAGATAGTGCCCCGGTAAATAACACCATTCACCCCAATCAAATCCTAGCCCTTATCAACAATGCTGTTAGGCAGGCACTGGCTCAACAGGAATCTCAGTTTCAGTCCAAATTAAATTCCCTAGTTGATCGGGTACAGAGTTTGCAGGTGGTAGCAACGCAAATCATAACATATGAAAAGGTTTCTGTTAATACCGATGTTAGGTGCGACTTACCTCTAGACATAATAAAATATTTACCAGAGTTCTTCGGTACTCAAGACGAGTATGTGGCCTGGAGACAATCGACAATAAACGCCTACGATCTTTCCAAGCTGTTGCTCAAATGGTAACTTCACCCCTATTCTAAACGAAAGTTCACTTGTTAAGAATCTTCACTCAGTTCAACTACTTTTTTCACCAGGTCCCGACGGTGTTCCCGCTTGTGTACTTCGGTTCTCTGCCATTGCTAAACTATTTTCGCTATCCTTAGATACTTCATCCTTTTCTTCCATTTGGAAGGATTTTTTTTATCATTCCCTTGTTTAAGAAGGGCAGTAAGTCTGAAGCAAGCAATTATAGAGGTATCTCTAAATCGGCTATACCTAAATTCTTCGAGAATGTTTTAACTCCTCACTTGCAACATTTCTGTAGATCCGTCATATTGCCTTCTCAGCACGGATTTATAAAACTTCGCTCAACTACGACAAACTTACTGGAGCTGACATCCTTTGTTATAAAAGGTTTTCAGGAAAATCTTCAAACTGATGTTATATACACTGATTTCAGTAAGGCTTTTGACTCAGTAAATCATTCCCTTCTTGCACATAAACTCAGCCTCTTAGGCTTCACACCAAAACTTCTTAATTGGATTGTGAGTTATCTGAATGGCAGAACTCAAACAGTTCTCTTAAAAAATGTATTTTCACACCTTCATGCCACATCTGGCATTACTCCTTTTTACGCTTTTCATCAATGACCTCTCTTTGGTCATACACAACTCCCGTACTCTCATGTATGCGGACGATGTAAAGCTTTGTTATCATTCCTGGTATTGTGCAAATTTCTTAAACCTGTACAGCCCCAAATGCAAGCTGATGACATTCTATCGATCCCTACACTCCTTGTGGTTATGTCTTAGAAAGAATTACTCTAGTTGATGATCTTGAGGTCAGTTTGAACCGAAAACTAAAGTTTTCCGAACATATTTCCCATATGGTCAATAAAGCCGTGGGTGTGCTTGGCTTTATTAAGAGATGGTCTAAGGAGTTTGACGATCCTTGTATAACAAAGACCCTCTACACCTCACTTGTTTGTCCAATTCTGGAATATGGATCATGTTTAAATTGGAATATGGATATCAAATTTTTAAATTTTCGCCTTACGAGGCCTTAACTGGGATGTAAATTTAAGACTTCCTTCCTATGGCAGTATACCTCTACTACTTAACTTACATTCTCTATCTAATCGTAGAATCATGCTGGGTGTAATATTTATTAATAACCTCATCCAAGGTGACATTGACAGTGTTAACCTGGTTAGCCAGTTACACCTCTCTGTCCCTTGCAGACTAACACGTAATTACTTATCACTAACTCTTCCTAATTATAGGTCGAACTATGCCCTTCACGATCCGTTTAGGGTATTCTTTTTGGACTATAATAATCTTAAATGGGAAATTCTGTCTCACCTATCTAGAATGTTTCCTCGAAATTCTTTTCTTTGTCCGAATTTCTGCATGCCCGCATTCTCTATTTCGCGTTTCGAGTCGTACGTCAGACGACTGTTCCCCTCGGTCGGTTGGGTAACAAGCATCGACTTGGTTTTGCATGGACCACTTGATAATACATTCATTGTATCAACGTCCATAAAAAAAAAAAAAATATATTAAGAAACAAAATTCGTGGCGCGCCTGGAGCCTTGCTTGTATCTCACAATACGGTGTTGAACTTTGATGCCATTTTGGCCAGGCTAGAATGTACCTACTCGGACAAAACGTCCTTACGCCTGTTGAGGCAAGGATTGGAAATTGTTAGGCAGGGAGTCCTACCATTAATGCAGTACTACGATGAGGTTGAGAAAAAGCTAAAGCTTGTCACCAACAAAATCGTAATGACGCATCAACAAGAGGGTGCTGACCTGCTTAACGCTGAGGTCAGAGCCGACGCCCTGCATGCTTTTATTTTAGGGCTCAAACCCTTAGAGCTGTGGTATTCCCGGCCCAACCAAAAGACTTGCCATCTGCACTGGCTTTAGCTAGAGAAGCAGAAGCAAGCATAGAGAGAAGCATGTTCGCAAACTCCTACGCCAAGGCCATAGAGAGAGCGAGCGCATTCAACGGCTAACGGCAAGAGCCGTTTCCAGGGTAAACCCAATAAAGATAACAGGGAAGAACAGGGGCAGGACAGAAACCCGCACTTCGTCAAACGTCAGAAAAATAACGCTAACGGACAAACCAATAGTGACAATCAGGCGCAAACGCCCCAGCCAATGGAGATCGATACGTCCTCCAGGTTTAGACAACGCACTGAGCACAACAACAATCACCCCAATGAGTCGAACGCGTTTAAGAGGAGAAATTCCTCAGAACGCTCGACAGGACCGAGACGTCAACGTCTTAATAATGTTGTCCAAGAGGCTCCCAAACAAAAAGACCCCAAAGAGGAGTATGAAAGGGCAGCAAAGGCTGCAGTCGAGGAAATCGACAGTGAGAATGAGTACGCTCCCAGTGACGACTCATTGAATTTTTTAGGGGACGCTCCCGGCTGCCGTTCATTGAACGACGGCTGGCTGGGAGAACCTTAAAGATGCTAATCGATACCGGCGCGGCAAAAAATTACATTAGGCCCGTAAAGGAGCTGAAAAATGTAATGCCGGTCGCCAGCCCCTTCTCGGTGAGCTCAATACACGGCTCCACCGAAATCACACACAAGTGCTTAATGAAAGTTTTCAAGCACACCTCCCCATTTTTTCTTCTGGACTCCCTCAACGCGTTCGACGCTATCATAGGCTTGGACCTGTTAACACAGGCCGGGGCAAAGCTGAACCTTGCAGAGGACTCCCTAGAATACCAGGGCATCTCTGAAAAGCTTCACTACTTCAGCTGCCCCAGTGTGAACTTCACTGATGTAAATGACATTGTTGTTCCTGCCTCCGTTAAAAAGGAGTTCAAGGACACAATAATAAGGAGGAAGAAAGCTTTCTCCACGACAAGTGAGGCTCTTCCATTTAACACCGCTGTCACTGCCACAATTCGGACAGTTGACAATGAACCGGTGTACTCAAGAGCCTACCCAAATCTTATGGGTGTTTCCGACTTCGTGAACAACGAGATCAAGCAATTGCTGAAAGACGGCATAATCAGGCCCTCAAGGTCTCCCTATAACAGCCCAACTTGGGTTGTTGACAAAAAGGGGACCGACGCCTACGGGAACCAAAACAAGAGGTTGGTCATAGACTTTAGGAAGCTTAATGAGCGAACTATTCAGGATCTTTACCGAACTAGTACCCATGATCTAGGCGAATCTTGGAGGCAAAATGTTTGTACTCTTGACTTAAAGTGAGGGTTGAGTCTGCGGAAAAGACTTTTTAAAATTCTTCAAAAGAAAGTCGTCGAGTACCACGGTCCTAATCGATCGAATATGAGGAGCCAGAGAATGGGACCAAGTCCGATCCCGAAAAGGTAAAGGCCATTCAGGAGTACCCTGAACCCAAAAGTGTCTACAGTGTTAGATCTTTCCTTGGTTTGGCCAGCTATTACAGAGTCTTCATCAAAGACTTTGCAGCCATAGCTCGTCCGATAACAGACATCCTGAAAGGGGAAAACGGTTCGGTGAGTAGGCACATGTCCAAGAAGATTTGTGTTGAGTTTAATGAAACTTAACGCAGCGCATTTCAAAGGCTTCGTAACATTCTGGCATCAGAGGATGTCATACTCAAGTATCCCGACTTCCAAAAGCCCTTTGACCTCACCACAGATGCGTCAGCAAGTGGCATCGGTGCAGTCCTATCACAAGAGGGTAGGCCAATCACCATGATATCCCGTACCCTGAGACAGGCTGAGCAGAATTATGCCACAAACGAAAGGGAATTGCTAGCCATTGTATGGGCCCTAGGTAAACTACAAAACTTTCTGTACGGCTCTAGGGAAATCAATATATTCACCGACCACCAGCCTCTCACGTTCGCTGTTGCCGACAAGAACACGAACGCTAAGATTAAGAGGTGGAAATCCTATATAGACCAACACAACGCCAAGGTTTTCTACAAACCTGGCAAGGAAAATTTCGTGGCAGATGCCCTCTCCAGGCAAAATCTTAATGCCTTGCAAGACGAACCCCAGTCAGATGTTGCGACCATGCACAGCGAGCTCTCCCTGACCTACACGGTCGAAACCACAAATAAACCCTTAAATTGCTTCAGAAACCAGATCATTCTGGAGACAGCACGTTTCCCGCTCAAGCGAAGCCTAGTGCTGTTCCGAAGCAAGACTCGCCACTTGATCAGTTTCACTGACAAGAATTGCCTGTTAAAAACCCTCGAAGAAGTCATTAATCCTGACGTCGTGAACGCTATTCAGAGCGACCTGCCTATTCTGGCTATTTACTCAATTCCGTCACTGCAAGAATGTCGTGTTAGATATAACCGACAAAAACGAACAGTTGGAGATCGTCACTGCGGAGCACAACCGTGCACACAGAGCAGCGCAAGAAAATATTAAACAAGTCCTTCGAGACTACTATTTCCCAAAAATGGGCAGCCTAACAAAGGAAGTGGTTGCAAATTGTAGGGTGTGTACCCAAGCAAAGTACGACAGACACCCCAAGAAGCAAGAGCTCGGGAAAACGCCCATACCCAGTTATACTGGCGAAATGGTGCACATTGACATATTTTCAACCGACAGGAAGCTGTTCCTAACGTGCATCGACAAATTCTCTAAGTTTGCAGTAGTGCAACCGGTTACATCCAGGAAAATAGTGGACATCACAGGCCCCCTATTGCAGATTGTTAACCTTTTCCCCAACATCAAAACAATCTATTGCGACAATGAGCCCGCATTCAACTCAGAGACAATCACATCAATGCTCAAGAACAACTACGGCATCGACATTGTGAATGCGCCTCCTCTGCACAGCGTGTCCAATGGCCAAGTTGAACGGTTCCACAGCACCTTGGCGGAAATAGCCAGATGCATGAAGTTGGACAAAAAGACAAACGACACAGTAGAGCTAATCTTGAGGGCCACGGTGGAATATAACAAAACCATGCACTCAGTCACTCGTGAGAGACCAATTGAGGTTCTTCACTCAGGGGCCCACGAGCGCTGCCTAGAAATCAAGCCAAGATTAGTAAAGGCACAACAAGACAGCATCGGAAGATGCAACCCTTCCCGTCAAAACCGTGTGTTTGAGGTAGGAGAACACGTGTTTGTAAAGAACAACAAGAGGTTAGGAAATAAACTAACCCCACTGTGCACGGAACAAAAAGTGCAAGCAGACCTGGGAACGTCTGTTCTTATTAAGGGGAGGGTGGTCCACAAGGACAACCTTAAGTAGGCATTCCCCTTGCAGTTAGTTAGTAGGTCACTTTAAGGTAAGCCCGAGCACTGTAGTCTCACCCTGTATCTAAATTCCAGGTTTGCCCTCACGATCACCGACTTTTCGCATGCCAACTATATCCCTGTCGTAGATGGTGATGTGCTGGTTTTTGAACAGCGTGACCTCTTAAAGCACTCAAGCAACCTGTCCGAATTCGCCTTTATGATGGACGAAACAGAAAAATTGTCCGAGTCTTTTCCCCAATCGCATATGCGTAAGTTACTAGAGGTCGATACTGACCATCTTAGAACTTTGCTGTCCGTCCTTAAGGTCCACCATAGGATTGCTAGGAGTCTAGATTTCCTAGGCACAGCATTGAAGGTAGTGGCGGGTACTCCCGATGCCACGGACCTTCTAAAGATAAAGATCACAGAGGCCCAACTAGTTGAGTCTAATTCCCGGCAGATAACCATAAATTCCGAAACTCAGAAACAGATTAACAAGTTAACTGACACCATCAATAGGGTGATCAGAGCCCGTAAAAGCGACTTGGTTGACACTCCACATTTATATGAAGCGTTATTGGCAAGAAATAGGATGCTTTTTACAGAAATTCAAAATTTAATTCTCACTATTACTTTGGCCAAATCAAACATTGTAAATCCCACAATTCTTGACCACGCCGACCTGAAGTCTCTTGTAGAACAGCACACCCCTATTGTCAGCTTAATAGAAGCATCCAAGATCAGGGTCCTCCAGTCCCAGAACAGCATTCATATTTTAATTGCCTATCCCAGAGTCAAGTTCCGTTGCAAGAAAGTCGCCGCCTACCCTGTATCTCACCAACACACCGTCTTACGCCTCGACGAGGATACGCCACACTCAACCCAGCCACTTGCAAGAAGTAACTCCCGTAGAGGACGGTGTTGTGATTATCAACGAAGCATCAGCTCGAGTTAGCGCCGATGGCAGCCCAGAAATACTGGTCGAGGGAACCCACCTGGTGACCTTCGAGCGAACGGAAACCATCAATGGCTCCGAGTTCATAAATCTACGGAAAGCATTAGCAAGCAGCCTGGCATTGTGCGCTCCCCATTACTTAACATCGTCGGGCACGACCCCGTACTCAGCATCCCTTTGCTACACCGGATGAATAACGAGAACCTACTCGCCATCCAAAGCTTTAAGGACGACATGGAATCTGAAGGTTCGCCTAGACTTTGGTTCGTAGCTGGTGTGGTCCTAAACGTTGGGTTAATTGGCTCCTTCGCACTTTATCTGGCATTAAGGAGAAGACGAGCCTCCAGGGAGATACAGCGAACTATCGACACTTTCAATATGACCGAGGACGGTCATAAACTTGAGGGGGAGGTAGTTAACAACTAATAATGTAATATTCCATAGCAACTAAGTAGCTTTGCATAAACAATGCTGACGCGCCTTAATTGGGTTCAGCGTTCTGCGAAAAGAACGTCTGGCAGCGAAAAGCTGACACTTCGTATTCGAAGTGTTGCTTCACGTTGCAAGGAATGCTGAGTCGGCTTTGCCGACTTGTCTTTGTGGCGCGATGCATTGCTGTGAGGGTAAACTTAGTTTCGCTGATTGTCAACTCCTCAGTCTAAGTTTTGAGTTATAATAAACTACAGCTTGCTCCGGCTTATAGCCGCAAACACAATTGAAGTTATATCAATCATATTGCTACGCAACCAGGCTAGTCAATCTCACCAAGGGGGCGAAGTTATAATACCCTTATACTCTACGAGTAGCGGGTATAAAAATATAATTCGGTCGCCGCACCTAGGAGTTAAACTCCGGACCTCCCGCTTAACAGTCAGCTACCACTAAAAAAAAAAAAATTACATTCAAAATATTTTCGGTTCAAATAATTTAAAAAAAACCAGTCGGAAAGGCTACAGTCGAGTATACTCGACTGTGATATACCCGCCACAACTCTTCGGAAAAACACGTGCCAAATGTGACCAATGCGTTCTTGCTTTTCATTTCTTTTCGTCTCTAATTTGTTTTGCCTATGCAAGTTCCATTCGATTCTTAATGGATGTTGCCCTTTGATTTTATTACTTTGCAGTTGTAATTCAGCAGAGGGCTTTCAATTATGCATGTGTGAAAGAGACGCCTACAAATACATATATATATGGTGCCACCCAATACATCTCAACATATCTAATTAGATTTGTCGTTTGTTTTTTGCATTGCTGCTCAAAATGTCTCTTTCGATTCTAAGTGGCAATAAATATACATCTACCATCAGCACTCGGCCACTGCATTTCTTACGCAATGCCCGATAAAATTGCATTATAAATATTTTCGGTGCACATAATTTAAAAAAAAAGTTGCCTGCTGCTCGAGTTGAACCCGGGAACTAACATTAGAAAGAACCAACATAAGCACATGATCACAGGGCAATACTATTTCTTGAATATCTTCCTTGTTTATCATTCGATCTTATTGAACCTTAGCGGGTATAAAAATATAAGATACGAAAAAAAATATAAGTCGGTCGGTCGCCGCACCCAGGAGTTGAACTCCACTCGGCCACTGAATTTCTTACGCAATGGCAGATAAAATTGCATTATGAAAATTTTTAGGGAATCAATTGAAAACAAGTCGGAGGACTACATTCAGAGTACTCGACTGTGATATACCCGCTACAACTCTTCTTAAAAACACGTGCCAAATGTGAACAATGCGTTCTTGCTTTTTATTTCTTTCCGAATCTAATTTGTTTTGCCTATGCAAGTTCCACTCGATTCTTATTGGCTGTTTTTTTTTTTTTTTTTTTTTTTGGACGTTGATATAATGAATGTATAATCAAGTGGTCCGTGCAAAATAGAGATGCTTGTTACGCGGATCCCAGACACAGCGAATGTCCAACCGCCCAGCCGACCGAGGGGCACAGTCGTCTGACGGCCGACTCGAAACGCGAAACGCGAAATAGAGAACGCGGGCATGGCAAGAGATACCGGGATAAGAAAGAATTTCGAGGAAAGATTACTTAATTTCTAGACAGGTAGGGCAAAATTTGAAATTTTAGGGCATGCAACAGAGCAAGCGTTAGAAAAAGAAATTAAAGATTATTATAGTCAGAACATAATACCCTAACGGATCGTGTAGGGCATAGTTCGACCTACAATTAGGAAGAGTTAGTGGTAAGTAATTAAGTGTTAATCTACAAGGAACAGAAAAGTGTAGCTGGCTAACCAGGTCAACACTGTCAATGTCACCTTGGATGAGGTTATTAATAAATACTACACCCAGCATTGTTCTACGATTAGCTAGAGAAGGTAAGTTAAGTAGTAGAAGTCTACTTCCATAGAAAGGAAGTCTTAAATGTACGTCCCAGTTAAGGCCTCGTAAGGCGA
>JAECXD010001708.1:0-192500 GCA_018151445.1 Zaprionus inermis
TCAATTGCTTCAGTGTTCTTAGCACCTCGAGCAGCGAGCCCCCGTTCCCTTCGTTGGTGCCATCGTTCCACTTGTAGTCGTTTCACAAAAATATCGTCTGTGTACTACGAATATTCTCCCAAGACTGCCTTCTCTCTCTTTCATGCACGCTCGCTCGTCGCCAAAATCCGTTGCGCAGCTTGCTCATGACACACTTGCCATCCTGCTCATTCGCACACACCGCAAATAGCCAGTCCAGTCTCGCTCACACACTCCTTCGAGTGATGTACACAGAACGAACCAACGGAAGAGGCAATACACCAAACACGTAGGCACGGGTCTCACTCAGTGAGAGGATTTACAGTTAGTCCTCTCGCCGACTCTCGGTGATATAAAGAATACAAGACAGCAATGACGGTTGTTCTGTTTTCTCTATTCTTCTTTATTACAATTTTGACACACACAATATTCATGTTGCTGTACTAAATTCAAATAATGCTACCAATGCTCCGACACGGCCAATCCTGACTTTTACACGTCCTCGTGTACAAATTTAGCAATTCATGTTGATATGCCCTGCTCAAGTATTTCTTCCTCTTTCTTAAAATCAATTCAAAACATAATCTTTACAACTTATTTATATTCAAATCATACAGATGAATGTCCAGATAGCGCACCAAGTCTACCTATGTTTCTCGAAGAGGCCCTGATTATGACGTTACACCCTTATGCGTCTCAGTTCCAACGCCAGTACCCTCTCTGGCACGTTCTCTCGCGTATGTTTCAACGCCACTTGTACCCCTCACTGGTACCAATGGCGTCTGTTTCAACGCTAGTACCCTCACTGGCACTGTCTCTTGCGTATGTTTCAACGCCACCATTTGCGTCTGTTTCAACGCCACCACTCATCATATCCTCATCCATCTCCGCAGAAACTGTCTCGACCGGTAACGCCCTCAAACACTCATGAGGATACTTGTAGGTTCGCTTGCTTGTTAATGACTTCAAACAATATCGGTCTCCTTCAAGTAATCTCGGTTATAACAAACGGGCCTTTAAATTTGGGATCTAGTTTGGTCTGATTTCTTTCTTCGCACTTGAGCAGAACATGATCACCCACTTTATGCTTTACAACGTTTGCCTTACTTCTATCGCTTCTTTCCTTATCATAATTAGCATTACTTTCTATATTAACTTTTGCTTGTGCTCTTAGGTTCTGTAGATTATCATATTTTTCTTCAACAATATTCGATAGCATCCCTAATGGTCTTACGTCTTTTCCAATTAAAAGCTGTAACGGACTAAACTTAGTGACCCGATTGATTGTGCAATTTATTGCTAACTGAACCTCTTTTAATGCCTCTTGCCACGAACGTTGGCCTATCTCCACCGCCGTTAGTAAACTTTTAAGGGTACTCATTACCCGCTCGACCTGTCCATTCGCTCGACTAGCTCCTGTGGCAATTAAATGCAACTCGATATTATGCACAGAGCAAAACTCCTTAAACTCAGATCCCGCAAAGCATCGTCCCTGATCTGCTATGATACGGGATGGAACACCAAACAAGGAAATAACTGCCTTCACTGATACTATACAATTGGCTGCATCTATCTTCAGAGTATGGTGTAAATAAACGTATTTTGTAAACGCATCTATAAGGACTATAATATACTCTTTTTTGGTCGTTCTTGCCACTTAGTTTACCCGTGATGTCTATATGTACCGTATGAAAGGGTATTTCGATTTTAGGAATCGGATGCATTTCTTGTTGTATTTTCCCAGATTGTGGTTTCGATAGTTTGCACGTGATGCAGTTGTCAACGAACTTTCGTACGTATTTCGTCATTCCTACAAACCAGTAACAGCTATACACTTTGTCAAGAGTCTTTTCCCAACCAAGGTGCATTATAGCCTCGTGAATGTGGTGAATGACAGCCCACCTATAAGACCTTGGAACTACAGGTAACCAACGGGTTCTACCATTCCTCTGAATTTTACGATACAGCAAACCAGCTCTTAACTCATACGTACTAGCAAGACTCTCGTTCAATTCATTGTTTTGTAGTTTAGAGATTAAAGATGTTATTTCGAGATCTCGCTGCTGTTCAGCTATAAGCCAGGTGTCACTCAATTCAGTTAAATCTACACGCATTTCAGGAGCTTTGGCAGCAAACTGTAACTTTTTCGTTATCGGGTTTCTTGAGAGGAAGTCCGCATGCGCCATGCGTTTTCCTTCCTATACACAATATCGAATTCAAAAGATTGTAAATACAACCACCATCGATATACCTTGTCATCTAACTCAATCTTTTGTTGACTTGCCTTTAAAGAGTTACAGTCGGTATATACTGTAAACTTGATACCCTTCAAATAATGTTGATAATATTTCACTGCGTTAAATACTGCCAGGGTTTCCAAAAGATATGAATTATACCTTGACTCTGCTGGGGTTGTACATTTACTGTAGTACTCAATAACATGGTTTTTATCGTTTATCTTGTGCATGAGTATCGCACCATAGCCCACAGAGCTAGCATCTGTATGAAGCTCAACCGGATATTGTGGATCGAAAATTGTTAATACCGGGCTACGGGTCAATGCAAAGATTATCTCCTTTCTCACTGCTTCATGATTTTCCTTCCAATCAAAACTATTATTGTCTTTAGAAGTAAGACAAAATAGAGGCTTTAAGGTTTCAGAGAATTTTGGAACGAATTGTCGAAAGTATGATGCTAGTCCAATAAACTGTCTTAGCTGCGTGACCGTTTGCGGAGGTGGCAATTCAACTAATGCCTGCAACTTTCGAGGATTAGGTCTAAGCTCACCTGCCTCTACTTCGTAACCGAGATACTCAATTTTTGATTTTAAAAATGTACATTTTTCGAAATTAAATGAGAATCCAGCTTGAATGAGAGTTTCTATGACTGTCTGTAATCTTGAAATTGCCTCCATTTTAGTTTCGGCCACGACCAATACATCATCCATGTAAACCACAACATACGAATACGAAAGTGGCCCCAACGCTTTTATTATTGCCCGCTGAAACACAGACGGAGCATTCTTTAAACCAAACGGCATTGCCACAAATTCGAACTGCCCTTCCGGTGTAACAAATGCCGTACGCTCTATCGAATCTGGGTGAATAGGTATTTGGTAGAATCCGCTGGCCATGTCCAGACAAGAAAAATACCTTCCCCTACGCAACCTTGCAATTTGATCCGAGATAAGAGGCAATGGGAATTTATCCGACACTGTATTAGCGTTTAGCTCTCTATAGTCGACGCATAAGCGATCAGTTCCGTTTTTCTTTTCTTACCAATAAAATTGGACCCGCAAATGGGGAACAGCTCGGTCTTATAATATTTGCCGTCAACAACTCGTCAATCTTTGCACGAACAGTTTGCTTCTCATCTACACTAAGCCTATATGGTCGCCTTTGTACCGTTTTATTTGGATCTATTAAACGAATTTCTAACTGACCTGTGTTAACTTGTGTCTTTGGAACTCCTGAGATAAAGTGTTGCATGTATGGTTTCAAGACGTTTATTAAACGGCTCTTGTCAGCTTCATTCAACTCTACATTTTCGTTAATACAATTTTCATATGTTTTGGGTTCAGTTACAACATTAATCAGTTTTACTTTATAAATGCAGAATCTGTCTGACTCAATCGTCACTCCGAAACCTTGACTTAAAATCTCCCTGCCTATCATGATATCGTGTTTCAAGTACTTGTCCATAATGACATGAAATAACATTTCCAGGATAAAGTCATTAATGGTAACATTGGTCAAAATTTGCGTAGAGCTACATACAGAATCGTTTCCAATACCCTTAAGCATTACTACATTATGAAGTCTTTTTCCAGAGAATTTCCCAGCAGCGCTTTCCTTAATGAGTGAACACTCGGCTCCGGAATCAAAGCAAAAATCAACGAACTCACCAGAATGAACGAGCACACCTTTTGGTTCCATTACCGAACATATGTTAACTCTTTTCAGTGCTTTGTCCAATCAAAGAGCACCCAGTAGAAATGTGTCCAGCCTGTCCACACTTATAGCATATTACGTTCGACTTTTGCTCTTTTGGCTTCATACCAACGCCTCCAGCATGCCCGCTCCCCGATGATTGTGATTCCCGACTTTTCTTCTGGCGGCAGTCTGCGATTTTGTGCCCTGACTTTCCACAATAATGGCAAATGATGTTTGAAAATTTCTGCTTCTTCCTTTCTGGCCCCAAAGTTGTGTCTGCCTTCGAAGTCTCTTGACGCTGCCCGATTTCGTATACCTGCAACTGTTGCTGCAATTCCGCTACGCGACTTGATGTTTGTGGTGCACACAAGCTTTTTCAGTCTGCTGTCCAGTTGCGCAGTATGCGCAAGTACAACTGACACCAACAATTCCTCGCGCTCCATATTTTTCATTTTCGTCATTAGCGAAGTGACTAGGCGGCTTGCATACGACGACATGCACTCTCCAATCCCTGGGCGTCCTTCTAGCAGCTTGAGAAGTGTTGCTGCAGCTGTTTCTACGCCGACAAATCTTTGCGTAAATAGTTGCTTGAATTCAACCCAAGTCATGCCAGGAAAACAGATCTGTGAAAGCCATTGAGATGCATTGCCCTCCAAAGCTTTGCTGAGAGCAATCACAAGTGCACTACCCTCAAGTGGGTTATCAGTAAAAATCATGTCGGCCGTAATACTCCAAGCACATGGATCGGCGCCAGCAGCTTCGGGATTGTATTTTGGTAAAAACACCGTCTTTGGCTCACGAGGGCGCTGCGCTAGCCTGCACTGTTCGCAGCAACTCCATAAAATTTCTATTTTGTTGCTCCAAAATTTGTCGCAACTCAGAGTTAGGAGGGTCGAATCCCACTTCTGATGTCGAAGCGTCAATTGCTTCAGTGTTCTTAGCACCTCGAGCAGCGAGCCCCGTTCCCTTCGTTGGTGCCATCGTTCCACTTGTAGTCGTTTCACAAAAATATCGTCTGTGTACTACGAATATTCTCCCAAGACTGCCTTCTCTCTTTTCATGCACGCTCGCTCGTCGCCAAAATCCGTTGCGCAGCTTGCTCATGACACACTTGCCATCCTGCTCATTCGCACACCCCCAAAAAAGCCAGTCCAGCCTCGCTCACACACCCTTCCGAGGAAGGAAACAGAACGAACCCACCGAAAGAGGAAATACACCAAACACGAAGGCACGGGTCTCACTCAGTGAGAGGATTTATTTATTTCTCTCTCCCGCGCCCCCTGGTGTAAAAAAAAAAAAAAAAAAAAAAAAAAGGTGTTGTTTTTTTTCTTTTTTTTTTTTTTAATATTTTTACCCCCCAAAAACTAATTTTGTTTTTATAATAAAATAAAATTCTACTAATACTCCAAAATAAATAAAAATTTGATAAAAAAAAAAATATAAATAAAAAAAATTTTAATTTTTTTTATTATTTTTTTTTTTTTTTTTTTTTTATGTATTTTTTTATTTACTTTTAATTATTTTATATTTTTTGTGTGTTTTCTATCTGTTGTTCTTTCTGTTCCATGTGTCTACAAATTTCTTTAATATTCAAATATTATTTTATTTACGCAATTTCGGTATTTGAAAATAGGATAAATTTCTATTCTGCATGTGTTACGGGAAATTTATTTATTATAGAACCTTCAAATTAACAATAACAATTAATATTCCCTAAATGTATCACAAATCAACTATTCTTAGTTTCATAATAAAATATATATTATTGTTTTAAGGAGTTTTCTTATAAATACATTTTTACGAGATTTAAGAATACAATTAATTTTTCTTGAACTTATCGAAATGTTTCACAATACAAAAGGAATAAATAGCTTTTTCAACATAAATAATTTTTAAAGAATATTTCATACAATCCAATATTTTGTATATTTTACCGCATGTTTAACATTTAATTAAGAAAAAGCCTTGCCTGTTGCGCAGTGTAAAAACAACTGTTTATGTTTATTCCAATGCAAGAGATATACGCAGTGAGGGAGCCGCTCTCTCGCGCTCAGCGGCATTTCGTACCAAAAATACATATGGAGCGCCAAATTGTTGGGCTTTGCTCTGCTCTGCTCCACTGTGCGTGTCTGTGTGTGTCATGTGTTTCGGTATTGGTGTCTCGTACCGGTTTTTTTAGTTTGTTTTTGTTATCTTTGCCGTCGCCGCGTTCTGCATACTTTTAGGGTAAGCAGCGAAACCGTCACAGAAAGCGAAACGGAGACGGCAATACTTGAAAGTTTTCGTGTTTCTGTGAGTGTGTGTGTGTGTTGAGCTATGCAAATAGAATTGCAATGCATGTTTGTTTCTTTGAAGAGACCGCGCATTGTTGTTGTTGTTGTTGACTTTGTTTGCTTTGGCTAATGCGGGCAGCCGTCGCCGTCGCCGCTGCTAACTGTATTTGCACAAACTGCGCCCAAGCCGCTGCGACAATAATCGCTCGCATTGGTAATGTAAATAAATGTAAATGTAAATAAGCAAGAATGCGCCCCCATGCAACTGTCACAACAGCAACAACAACAGCAGCAACTCCCACTCGTTCATATTGCAACTGCAAGGCACGCACACACTTACACACACACATGCACTCGCACACAAGCACACTCGCTGGCGACCACGCTTAACGGTTGTTGTCATTCCAGTTGCAGAGAGTGTGTGTACGGAGTGTGGATGGCATTCGCTTACGCTCTCTCGCTGGCTCGCGCGCTCTCACTATCTCTCTCGCGTTGTGGAACCTGAAATCTGAGCTTCGTGCGCCAGCCCCGTGGACAGCGCAGTTGGGGCCGCAACAGCAGCCGCATCAGTCCAATTGGAATTTCAGTTTCGTGCTGATAATCGACTCGTGTGGGCGTCGCGCGAGTCTCTCGTCGTTCTCTTGTCCTGACGTGTACGCGTCGTTGTTTTGAGCCGAAAGAAGCAGCAGCAGCAGCAGCGTCGCAGTCGCAGCATTTTCGTCGTATTTGTCGTTAAACATGCGTGTCCCGTTGTTGGTGTTGTTGTTGTTGTGGTGGAAATGCTCGTGCAGCAGCGGCAGCAGCAGCAGCAGCACGTTCGGCAACGTCGCCGCAGCATCCTCTGCATTTGTAAATTAGCAACGGCAGCGTCAGCAGCAGCAGCAGTGGAGCAACAGTGCAGCAACAGTTGCAGCGGCAGCTTGATAAATTCGTTGAGCGAATTTTAATACAAAAAGTGAGAAAAGAGTGCAAAAAAAATAAAAAAAAAACAAGTGAACAAAGCAGATGAAGTTAATTCTAACAGTGCGTGAGTGACAGAGAGAGAGAGATAAATGCAGTTGCACATTCTTGCGCGAGCGAAGAACGTGTGGATGAAGAAAGCGCCGAAAATATGCAAAGAGAAAGAGAAGAAACAGTGAGCAGTGCCGGCACGCGCCGAAAAGTGAAATTCATCAAAATATGAAGAGAGAGAGAGGGAGAGAGAAAAAAACTGTACGAAAAGTGATTAAATTGCGAATAACTTGTGAGTGCTGTATGAATAACGGCGTGTGAATAATGAACGGGTAATTGAATAACTAGAGAGTTGAACAGTTTTATTAAAAATAATTATTTTTTTAAGGGCTGGAAAGGGCAAAACGAAAGTGATTGCTGCCAAGTGAAATTTGCGTTGTTGTTGCATCTTTTTTTTATTAACCAATCAAATTATAAAAGTGTCATTAATAATGGTGTGTGTAAACAGCAACAAAAACAACTACTGCTACTATAAATGAATAAAAGAAAAACAATCATAAGCGAATTGAGCAACAGAAAGAGCGAATCAACTAAAAAGTCGAAGCGCCAAAAAAAGGCCGCAACAACAACAATTTCCAACCAGCGGCTTAACACATGTCATCTCTTTCTTCTCTTTTTGTCGTTGTTGTTGTTGCAATTCGATTGAAATGCGTCACGCGTGATTGTTACGTGTGTTTCTTTACCTTCTTTTTCTTTTTTTTTTTTTTTTTTTTTTGATAAATTTCTGAATTTGTATTTTATTTTTACTTTATTATCATCGAAGCGATCGCATTGAATTTTGATAAATGTGCAGTGTGTGAGTGAGTGAGTGAGTGCGTGCCCATGTGGTTGTTGATGGAGTGTTTTAGCTGGGGTTGCTGATAGATCAATCAACAAGTGAGACACCCGCAACAGGTTGAATATCTGCAGAAGTGTATTCACTCTCAGCAATGTTCGTACTTCAATGTCATGTGATGTGAATTGATTTTGAGTACTTTCATTAAATGTTCTCAAATCATTAACTAATATTCTGTGATTCATTTGACTTTTATCGTTAAAGAATTCATTGTGATTAATCTTCTGTGAATTTTTTGAAGGAAGTTCTTAAAGTTTCTTTAATAGTTTTTGCAAAAAAATATAAATGCTTTTATTATTCCCAAATTTCTTTCGTATCATGTTCTTAAAGTTGCATTTATTTTTTTGTTTTGGTTTATCGACATTGTTGTTTCTCGTTGTTTACTTGAAGAAATATTCAAATAGGAATATGTTTATTTGATATTGCTCAGTTACTTGTTGTTTCTGTTTTTTAAATGTTTCTTTTTCCCTTTTTTTCTTTCTGAAAGTTCAAAATGAATAATTATTTAAAGATTTGTTTTTCATAACTTCTGCAACAAATTCCGTTTTATTTTTTGTATTATTTTATTTTACAAATCTTTGGTTGCAGAACGTTGCCAATCAGATTTTTCTAGGTATTTTTTTTGGCATCTCTTTGCTCTCTCTTTCTCGCCTACTTCCAATTTCCTTTTTCCGCTTTTGCAAATATGCAAATTAAAAGCTTACACAATTTTTTTCGAGTGTGCCGTTTAATATGCAAGTTTCTGTTCGCACGTGAATTTTTTCAAACGGGTTTTTGTCATGATATTCGCAACTGTTCTCGTTGTTGTTGTTGCTGTTGCTGCTGGTTTTCATTTTCATTTTGTTCTTTTTTTCGGCCTGTCTGCCTTGATTCGCCGCTGTTGTTTGTTGTTGCAGCTGCAACGGCATAAACTTTTTTTTTTTTAATTTTTCCAATACGTTTTTGTGTGCCTCCCTTTCCCCCCTTAGTAAAAAACAAGTCGGAAAGGCTACAGTCGAGCTGACTCGACTGTGATATACCCGCTACAATTCTTCGGAAAAACACGTGCCAAATGTGAACAATGCGTTCTTGCTTTTTATTTCTTTCTGTCTCTAATTTGTTTTGCCTATGCAAGTTCCACTCGATTCTTATTGGATGTTGCCCATTGCTTTTATTACTTTGCAGTTATAAATTATATATGTTGCTGCTCAATGTCTCTTTCGATTCTAAGTGGCTTTAAATATACTAAAAATGTATTTTGAATTTTGTAACACACCATAAAATAAAAAAAAATATAAGATACAAAAAAAATAAATATAATTCGCCGCGGCACCCAGGAGTTGAACTCCGGACCTCTCGCTTAACAGTCAACTACCATCACCACTCGACCACTGCATTTCTAACGCAATGGCCAATAAAATTGCACTATGAATATTTTCGGTGCACATCATTAAAAAAAAAGTTGCCACATAATTTAAAAAAAAGTTGCCACATAATTAAAAAAAGTTGTCTGCTGCTGGTGTTGAACTCGGGTACTAACATTAGGAAAAACCGACACAGGCACATGGCCACAAGGCAATACTATTTCTTGAATATCTTCCTTATTTATCGGCCGATCTTATTGAAACTTTCGCAACACGCCCGGATGGTGGTTTTTATCACATGGATAAAAAATGAATGCTGTAGAGCTATATTTGCAGCTATTATCGATTTATTATCGATTTTTGGGGGCGGATGGAGGCGTGGCAAAAATCCAAAATAAACTTGATCTGCGGGCATAATTAACACATATTGTCTCCAAATTTGGTAGCTCTAGCTCTTATAATAGCTGAGATCTAGGTTTTCATACGGACAGACAGACGGACAGACGGACAGACGGACAGACGGACAGACGGACAGACGGACAGACGGACATGGCTATATCGACTCGGCTGTTCATGCTGATTCAGAATATATATACTTTATGGGGTCGGAGATGTCTCCTTCTGCCTGTTACAAACATTTTCGGTTGGCACAAAGTTATAATACCCTTATACTCTTCGAGTAGCGGGTATAAATATACCGCCTTCCTCCTGCACTTTGCTTTCCTTTTTCGCCTCTTTTGCCTTCTGCATACGTTTCGTAGCCAAAGGTGCAACGACAACAAGAGCAGCAACAGCGACTCATATGTTATTCACAAGTGCCGTTTGAATACACTCGCAATCTCAGCGTGTAAATGAACTTGGCAAATTGCCTTCAAAGCGCCAGCAGCAACAGCAGCAGCAGAGGCAGCAGCTAGAGCAGAGGGAGCAGAGGCAGCTGCTTTGGTCAGTTTATCTGCACATTCATTCAACACCATCTTCGGCCAGCTCCCGTTCTCGCTCTCTCTCTCGTTCCACTTCACTCAATACGCCCATCAATTGTCTTGTCATCGATGCTCAATGCTGCTGCCTTCGCCCTCGTCGCCTCTCTCTTCGCTGTTGTTGTTGTTGTTTTCGCTTGACCGAACGTTCAAGTTGAAGTGCAGCCATCGGCGCCGGCAGCGTCGGCGCAGCTGAGCAGCTTCACTTTTAATTCGAGCGCTGAGCGTGAGCGCGCGCGTCTCATCAGTTGACCGAGCATTAGATCCCACACTGTCCACACTCTCGCTCTCTTGAGGTCTGCATTGGACGCTGCGCTGCAAATATACCGTTTGGCGTTTTGCACTGTCGCTTATCGCAGCAGCAGCAGCAACAACAACAACAGCAATAACTACTTGCGATACACACGCGAGTTTAATTTACGAGGCGTGCACGCGTACATTGGCCCACTGCCAAATGGTTACTTGTTGGCGGGGGTGGGGGGGAAGTGTCTGACCCAAAGGAGAAGCAGCAATATGTAGGGATAGACAGAGCCGCATACAGGGTGACGCAGCTTGTGTGTTTCATTCGTATTTTTTGTTTACTTTAATAGACGCGTGCGATTTCTCTTCTTTCTTTCTCTTTCCATGCCTGCGTCCCGTTTTGTTTACGCGTTTGTTTGCATCTGGGCTAGCAAAGTAGCCAGAAATTATTTACCATCACTCATCATCATCATCGGTTTTTTCGATATTTTTACTCAACTTTTTCCCCAAGTAATGTTTTCTCGTTTGTAATATTTCGGGGATTATCTAGGCTGACCATATGAAGGTCAGCTGTGAGCTGTGTTTGCCCTACGTGTGTGTGTGTTGACTCTACCGTTGTGAAGGTCAGAAAAGCGATGATATTTGTGTGAGAAATTTAATACCTGAAAATAGAAAAATATGTTAAGCTATTTTTCCCCCTCTTAAAAGACTAACTCAAATTTATTTTCTACATAAATCATATTTCTTAGGACCGAACACTCTAAACATTCACTTACACTTGTGTAATATATTAAGATGCTTATAAATAAAGTATTTCCTATATGGATTTTTTGTTTTACCCTTCGTTTTCTCATTTTCAGCGTGTACCACGTTTAAGAGAGCTTTTTCATAAAATATTTCAAATTTTTCGGATAGGTAGCATATGTATAAACACTTTATAGGTCTTTTTAACAATTGAAAACCGATTAAACCATAGTTTGAATAGTATTTAGTTTAATTTTCCGAAACTTTTTCTTCGCTTTTCGTTTCGGCATTATCGCACCTAATTAGTTTGATGATAACTGTGTCAAGTGCCCACGACATACTCAAATATTTGTTTGCCCTCTTTCACTCACACACTTCCTTCCCTCCCACGCTGAGTCAATATTTCGCAATCTGATTACAGTTTTCTGTTTGCTTGCCATACGCGTAACTTTGTTCTTTGAAAATGGGAACGTGAAACTTGTAAAAGTTACCATTTACAGTTAGTTTGATGTAACATTTAACTGAAAATAAAAATGATAAAATTTGCCTTATGGTTGTGTGGGTGCCGCTTATCAGGGCCGATTTGATTAAGGTATTTTCTTATCGCACTCCAATTTGATATATACTAGATTTATAGATTGGAAGCACTGATGTTTGGCAACCGTTGGCACTACCTAACGGAAGTTACAGCGGAAGCTTACTAAAGAAATATGGGAAGATTGAGAGAAACAAGAGAATGATAAAGGTTGAGTTGAAGCAAAAGAGAAAGGTCGAGATAGGTTCACAAGAAATATTTACAAATTGTCTAGTTTTGCAATCTAAACCTCCTCTTGGTGTACATATTAATTTTGCAAATACAAATAATACAACAGAAAGGCTGTCTATATGGCACTGGTATCTTAAGTTATTAGAATAGTTGCAAATAGTTGTTGTAAGATATTTCCAAGTTTGTTAAAGATTACGACTTTTTTTCATGGAGATATAGTATCTTTGTACATATCTCGACATATATCTCACTGTAATGTAGTTTTTTATGCGAGTTTCGACTGTATTTTCCAATCTAACGGTGGAAAAGCTAGAAAAACACAGCCTGCAGCAGTTCCGCAGTTCCCGATCCCGTTTCCGTTTTTGTTTTTCCCGTTACTCAGCTTCCCCTATTAGCTTGGGGCATTTTACGCTCTGCCACATTCTGAGTTTGTTTCATGTTTGTCTTGTGCTACTCGGCTCTTCCCTCTCTTTTCCCTCGTCCGTGTTACAGTTACACGTGTTTAAATATTTATGCCTTGACAAATTCTGTAAACAAATTCTCTCCCGCTCTCTCTACCTCCCTAACATTTTGATGGGTTCAACGACAGGCGGCGCTTTGGCTACCATCGACTCTGACTTTGGCTAGTCTAACAAACAACAACAAAAACAACACGCAGCAGCTGCCGCCAGTTGGGGAAAATAACAACAACGAGTCGATTCGGTTTTGGATTGTGTAACGTAGCAAGAATTTCGTAAATTTATCTGGGTAATTGAGACAGACTTTCTCGAGAGGTCTTTCTCTGTGGTCTGTCACCTTCTGCAATCTTATCTGCCTGGTTATCAGCGAACCGATTTGGTGGACACAACCTTGAGAGTAATTTAGATTGAGTTCAGTAGAGGAGACATTGCGGCTGGCCTTATTTTAGTTGAGTTTTCTCGACAAAAATAAAACATATCTTATCAGACGTTGGCACTTCAGATGTACTCATGGCTGTGTTATAGATTTGATTTAGCGTTTCTTGAGGTGGTTTTTTTTTAGCAATATCATTTTTTTATTCTAATTTTTTTTGGTTTCCTTTTTATTTGGGTTTTTCTTGAGATTGCACCTCCCTATTTTTATAGCTTATATTTAAAAGCTTTTCTGTAAGCAATCTGTAAATTTGAAAATGGCTTGTACATTTTTTAATTTTTTTTATAAAAAATACTTTTTGAAGACTTAAAAGTCTTTTATTTAATATTTTAGTAGTTTTAGGTTTAAAATTTTTAAATTGTCCTTAAAATTTAATATTGAAGAAATATGTTAGATAAAAGTTTGAATTGTTTATTTTCGCTTAAAAACAATATTTTACTTTATCGTTTATTCCTTTCGTCATGTAGATCACTTTAAATTCCTTTCATAATTTCCAATCTTTTGCTTCTCACTTGTCATGCTCTTGAGTTTCACATTCTTCTCGTCTACCCTCGTACTCTTCTCTTACAGTTTCAATCAAAACATAAGCAAAACACGTCAATAAAAATGCCAATTTTGTAGGTCGCACAGTAAGTGCAGCAAGTGAAATGATTCTTATTGCTCCTCCCATTCCCCTCCTGACTGCTCCTCATGTGTCACTTGTCGCGCTTTAACCACAATTAGCCAAGCAATCAACCCACACACAGAGCACACCAAATGGAATTCCCCCGCTCTCTGTCTCTCTTGCTGCAAATTGCAGAGTACATATCGCTATAAATTGTGATATATATTTATTATAGTATGGCACCATAAAAGGTCGTCAAAGTCGCGTCGTGTCGTCGGCTGATGGGGGCGGTTGCTGCTGCTGCTGTTGCTGATTTAAATAAATTATTCTATATGCGTTTTTATTGGACCCCTTCCTCTACACACTTATAATGGATTATTTTTTGCATAGACCGCACTCTGCAAGGGGGCTTAGGGAGGTGTTTAGTGGTCAAGGGGGAAGCGGTGCATTTGGGGAGAGCAAAGGAAGAGATGAAAAATTGTTTTCTGTGCCATGTAATTCAATTTGCTCACTTAATTCCATTTTGCGCGAGAGATATATATGTATGTCTGTCTGTCTGTCTGTCTGTCTGTGTATGTCTGTTATAGATCTGACTATTTATCATGCTTACCTGGTTTAAGTTTTGTGGGGTCTATCACTCCCGGAAAAGACAAATTTGCAGCGGAAGTTGCGTGTGGCAACAATGTAAATACGAGAGTAAAGCAGATAAATAAAAATAAATAGAAAATCCAAATCGAAATCGACAGCGTAATACAAATAAATCATTGCTCTTAATTTGATTTCAAGTCCAACTCTCCCTCTCTCTCTCTCTCTCTCTCTCTCTTGCAATTTCATCATGGACCGAGATCATTTCCTGTCAATTTCCTACGTAATATCGCGTGCAATGTGGCGTCTTATCGATTAGGGTCAGGGTTATATGTGATATATGATATAATAAGCGATGATAAATGCTTGAATGTGCCAAATAAAAATGGGCAAAGTGAGAGGTGTAAAAGCTGAAGCTGACAATTGAGGAGTGAGCAGGAAGAAGAAGAATTGCAAAATCTTTAGACGGGGTATTAATAAGATATTTAATTAAACGTTGATTTCTCAGATACTATAAGGGTCATTAAACTTTTTTAATAATACTTTTATAATATATTGCATTGTCTTAGGATTTATTTTAGACTTTAGACACGTCCTTTTTTGCACTTATAAATATGGATTTGAATACCTTAGAGCGAAAGCTTTATTTTTGTTGTGTATAAAAATCTTTTAATTGTCTGATCCATCCAAATAAGTTAAATTCTGTTGAGACCTTTCCCCTCTTACTCCTACTCGCTGGCTGAACTAATTAAGTCAAGTGATGACGCTAATTTCCTATCCTGAGGCAAGTATAATCATCTTATTGGCAGGGCGCGCGGAAGGAGCAGGATTGGGAGATACTGTATCTATGGCGGGTCAGTTCCTTAAGCGGCGAAAAGTTGATATAGCCAGAGCTTCTTTCTCTCTCTCGCTCTACGGTAATGAAGCACTTAGGGCAGCGCACCCAATGCTCTTTCAGCAGCACCTGACAGCAACAACAACAACAACAGCAACAACAGGACAGAAAGGGGGAGAGAGAGAGAGAGAGGTAGCTAAGAGTTGCCACATGCCTTCAGTCAATGCCATGCAACATAAATCATCTTGGACGGCACTTGGACACGTGCCGGCAGCCATTACCTTTCACAGTGACTGCTCTGCACCCCTGCATCCCTGGCTGGGGTTGGACTCAACCCTGGTCGAATTTAAGCCAATTGTCAGTGGGGCAGGTTCAAGTCAACTGTTCCTTTTCCACCGCTCCGCTTCTGCCTTCTTCGAGTGCTTTTTATGATGGTTTTGTTCCACGTCTCCTGCCACAGCAACGGGAACTTTAGTCGGCAAGGGGGAGGTGATGGGGAGTTCTCCTTGAAGTTGAAGATTCGTTGTTCCTTCACACATGCGGGCTGCTCACCATTTCCCTCGCTCTCTCAGTCTCTCACTCTCTCTCTCTCTCTCTCTCTCTCTCTCTCTTTCTCTGTCCGGCTCTGTCATTGCCTTTTCATATTGCACGCATTTTCACGCGCTTTTCCTCGCTCCGTTGGACAAAACAAACAGGCAGGCCTGAGTAAATAGATAGAGGAAAGGCTGAGGAAGGGGCAGGAGCAGGGGCAGAGGCATGGGCTGGAGTAGTCTCGGCATGAAGAAAGCAGAGCTTGGCACTGCTTATGGCTTTTCAGCATTATTTCTTAATATGCCCAGCACTTTATTTTGGCCTGAGTGATTTCCTTTGTTTTCATGTTGCTGTTGTTGCTGTTGCCGTGTTTTCTTCAAAGCACACTTGATGAGCTTTTACGACCCGCACATAAAGTTGACTCTCCGCTCTTTCGGTTATTAAATTTCCATCTTATTTCATAGCCAAGATACCCTACAGTAACTTGATATGAAAAGTGGATGATATATATCTATATATATATATATCATAGTCAATGATATAGTACATTCTTGAAGTCTAAATGCTGCTACGAAATAAATAATAACGGGAAACATGAAATCATAACTTTGTTAAAAATCCAACGATTTTCGTGAGGAGTGACATTTTGTTTATGGATTGACAATCTTTTTAGCTATACATTTCAAAAATTCAGAACAAAAAACTTTTAAAAATTTTTCAAATTTCAGTCGTTTAGCTTCACCTAATCTCCTCCGAATGAAAATTGTTTCAAAATTTTTAATTGCCAGTTTTTACTTTTAATCGATTGCGAAAGTCAAAATTAGTACTAAACAATCGTTTAAATCGATTTTAGAACATATTTAATTTTTGACTAAAAATCGAATCAAAGCCTTTTAAAAAAAATTGGACATGTAACACGCTCTTCAGGACCTCTTCCCTCATCTACGACCTATAATAACTTGGTTAATAATCCTACATTTCGACAGTTGTTTAAATTTGCATAGACGAGATTGTAAGGCTCTCCACTTGTCCAGTTGTTAAGATTCATATAATATTCATATTTTTGATTGCCTTTATTATTCCTTAAGGATCACTAAAGTTTTCGGTTGAGAAAAGGACAATTTGCTCAGATCTTTTTTGGCCTTATCAATGCATAGTAATAACCATGCCATTGTATTATTGTATCTGCTTTACTGTATTTGCATTTCCTAAGCAAATATTTTTAAATTGTTTTGCTAACATCTCGCACAGCTACTGCAGCTGCCACTTGTGACAAGTGAAGCATTCGAAACCGTGTCGTAAACTCAATTAACATAAAAGTCTGTCGAGAGTCAAGTAACCAAATATTTAATTAATTAACGGGCACTTGAGCAGTTGCCTCCCGGACTCTCTCTTGCTCTCTATCCCTCTCTCTCACTTTCTCTCACACTCTCTCTCACTCTCCCTCTCTCTCTCTCTCTCTGTCTCTCTCCCTCGCTTTCGCTTTCGCTTAATGTGCACGCAAATTGATTGCATTAACTTTTAAGCAAGACCGCAAAATAAGCAAATGTTTCTTCCCTCCCTCGCAGCACGTGCCGCGGAAAGCGAGGCAAGAAGTAAGACAAGTGAGAAAACAAGGAAAACAACTGAGAGAAAATCAGAAAAAAGCACAACCAAAAGAAAACAAAAGAAAAAAGATAAACAAAGCAAAACGCATCCAAAAATTTGAAGCCAAAAAAAATAAATACAAATACAAAACCAAATATCAAATCAAAACAACAAATCAAAACAAAACTTAACAAAACTAAATCAAAACTAAACATCAAAACATCGAGTCAATCCATCAATCAAGCCAACAGTCAATCAATCAAACAATCACTCAATCAATCAGTATGCTGAAAATACACATGCTGGAGCAGGTGGTGAGCTCCGGTGACGTTTGCAGCGAGAATGGAGGAGCTCAGGAATTGTCGCCCAAACGTAAAATAGCCACGCCCAGCAGCGGTACCGCCGGAGGCAGTTCTTCCTCGTCGAAGAGCACGCCCACCGTATCGGCCCACTCGTCTCCGCATCATCAGCCCACACCACCGCAGCGACACATTCACACACACTCGGCAAGCAGCGCGGCCGGCGGAGCGGGCAAAAGCTTTAGCCAAGGATCCTCACCAGCCGGGTATGTGTAGAGTGCATTACACTGCGCGAATATTTCGACTAATATACATATAGTATGAAGGTTCACCCGAATCGAATATAATAGTGCTGTAGATCCTTTATTATATATTATATATATTATTATAATATCGCAAACAAAAATGGTAATATCCATTGTACACACAAAAACGAACAATCTGACTTTAAAATAACGCTTGCTATATAATTAATATTAATATTTTACAGTGGGCGTGGCCAAATTTAGAAACATATTTTAAGAAACTGTAATACATATGACTATTTGCTTCGAATTACTGGCTCTAGCTCTTTTTTTGTTCAAAAACCACGACCTAAATAGTTTTAAAAATAATTCAATAATTCCTTAAAATATGAAAATGTTTTTAAGAAACATCTGACTGTTTTTCTCTCAACTTGGCAACTTGTCGGGGCCATTAGTAGAGCAATTGCATATGTCGCTAATTCAAATATTTTTTCGGGGAGGCAGGGATCTGGTCAGCGTTGTAGCCGACGAGTTGGGCACGAAAATTTCCATGATGGATGCGTTTTTGATGACAGAGATGCTTCACAAAAAAGAAAAGCTTTCTCTGGCCCAACTTTATATGCCTCTCTTTCTCTCTCTCTCTCTCTCTCTCTCTCTCTCTCTCTCGTCAACTGTCTGCCTTTCTCACACTGCATTTTGTCACATTCCTTTGGTTTTTGCGGTCTTCATCATCATCATAATGGGTGCATTGCATCTGCCATCGCATGTTGCCGTGGCAGTTGCAATTACCAAGTTGCCACTTGGCTCGAGCTGCTCTTCGCCCCTTCTCTTTCGCCCTTCCCCCACACTCCCCAATTCAGTCTGCCTTCCCATCAAATTTCACCGCAATTCTGTTGTGTGTCGTTGATTCGGCAAATGTGTTGCTTGCCAATTTGTTGGCTATTTTACCCTGAACCCCCTCCCCTTCCAGGCAGACGTAACAATGCATCACGTGCATTGCATTGTTTGCTACTACCATAAAGGGGCGTGGCATTGTATTATGTGCAACTGCGACTAATGAACTGTGAGTGGCTACACCTAAAGTAGTTGAAATCAATTCATCTCTCTATGACGTCAGAGCCAACAACTTGTAAAGGATGAATGAATGAATGACAGAGTGAAATATAGTGGATAGACGAGAGGAAAGGAGAGTGACAGAGAGAGGGCGATAGAGAGCTAAAGGGAGAGAGATATTTAGTCATTATTGCGGGGAAAGACAGCCTCAAATCTTTGAATTTTCACTCTATGAACCTAAAACTGATTTTATTGCTTAATGTTATAAACTGAAATTCCTTGGAAAGTGTCGATATAAGGTCATAAGTAAATGAGTAAAAATTGTGCGTGTACATATTTGTATGCATCACTTTTGCACTTATTGTGAATATGCGACTATACAAAAACACCGCAGAAAAATTAGGTATACTACTAGTGATTGCAGGCACCTGCTACACACGAATACACTTAAGCACTAACTTATTCATTCCAACACTCACTTCACTCGCAATCCATTGAAAACACATAAGTTTCCCAATTAGACCCATTGCTCGACTGTCTGAGGTTTCTTTTCTACGCATATTTTCGAAATAAATTTGTCATTAGTTTTATTTGTACTTTTCGATCGTAAAGCTGTCCAATTACCTTTGTTACGTTCTTCGTGCTCATAAATCAGCAATTGGTATCGAGGGAATTGGAAGTGCCTGATAAAGAAAATAAAAAGAGAAATAGGAAAAACTCAAGCTGGTAATAGCTTTAAAGCTCTTCAGTCGACTCGGGTACACATTATAGGCGTTAGGACTCTGACACTCTTCCCTGCTCTTCCCTGTTTAGCTATCGTTCTTTTTGCTTTTGTACTTGCACCTGCCACAACTTGCCACGAATTGTGTGTGTGCCGCGTTTCATTTATTGCTCGTATCTTTTACCTGCCTAACATACACTACTCTCTCACTCTGTCTCTTTCCCTCTCTGTCTGTTTGTTTTCTTTGTTTTGCTTAGCTCGTGTCTCATATTCACCGTGTTGTTATTTTTGTAATTCTTTGCTCGTTATTTTCGCATTAGAGATTTGTAATTGATACCTGTCTGTGAGAGTAGTGAGTGTGTGTGTGTGTGGGTGGCAGAGAGGGTTGCTACCCCCCACTCACTCCCCTGGCACCCTGTTTCGATTGAGAAGCAAAGCAAAGCCAGTCTTAACTCGGTTCCTACCTACAACTATACGTAAATAATTATTATACCAGTCGCCTTGTCACTGAGAGGAAAGCAATTTTCTTTTCTTTCTTTCTTTATTTTCCTTGAGGGCTTTTCTACCCCACCCACGCTGTCTGAACTTGACAAGCAAAAAGGGATTTTCATTTCTTTGCTTTGTTTTAAAAACATAAACACTTCCGCTCCCTACGCAGCCACCCCCTCAGCCCTCTGCTCTGCACTCTTGTTGTCTCAACTCTTTTGGGGCTATTTTTACTTAATTACTCGACAGGGCTTAGCAGCAGCAGGGTTCCCATTCCACTCTCTCTTATGCATGCGTCGCAGTTTTGAATAGTTGTGACCCACTGTCTCCCTCCCTCTGTCTCTAGGGGGGACAACTGTTCCCATTCAGCTTTGGCTTCAGCTCGATCTTCATTTCGTATGTCGTCGTCAGTCAGTTAGACGACCTAAAAACCGAAACTCTTGTCGGCTTGTCTGCTTGTTAGCCCAGTTTGCCAGTCAGTTCCCGGCCAGAGCAGACTGTCGGTTGGCCAACTTTGGGGAAGCATCTATAGTATAGCAGAATTTTGGCCATCTCCGATTTCAATGGCATTTCCAGGCTAATTTATATGCAAGAGAAGAGCGGAGCGAAAAACAAAATAACTAGCCAAACAGCTGAGCGGGCCACATCATTTATCACTATCAATACCCTGTAAAACAAATAAGCGGCTAAGGAGTATGAATGGAATAATTGATTATTTATCAATGAAATTGCTATTCAAATATTGCCAGAGTATCAGCAAGTCGAATGTGTTGAACTATGGCTTATTTAAACTGTTTTTAGCTGCAAAATAAAATAAACAAAAATATATATATATATATATGGAACTGCAAGTGTGTGTACAGGGTATGAATTCTCACTACAGAGTATGAACTAGTCTGCCACAAATTGCTTTTCTTATATACCTGCGATTTGCCCGATAATTTGGAATGTTTCAACAACCAGAAATGTGCCGGACACGCAACAAGCATTACGCTTCTAAGCTTTGTGGGTGGTTCAGGTCACTTAGCGACATAGAGAGAGCGACTGCAAGGGGATGGCAGAGGTGAGTGGGGAAAGGGGAGAGAGTGTGCGAGAGCAAAATGTTGAAATTGCCTTTTGTTGGACTGGCAAGATAATGGCAAGATAATCACCTAATGATCGGTTAGCGGAAAGCTGCGTGGATGAGTCAAGTGGAGCGCCAGAAATTGTGAATGAACTAGTTCACAAGATATTCAAAATAGAGCGAGAGAGTGAGAGAGGAGCACCTGACAGTCTTTGTGTGTGGCACGTGGCATTTAAAGCGGACACTCAAGACAGATACTTATTTATGCCACAGCATGCAATGCAAAGAGATAGAGAGAGAGACAGAGAGAGAGAGTGAGAGAGAGCGAAAGAGGTGAGAGCGGGAGCGGAAGAGAAAGACCAAAGTAGTAACGGACTGAAGGCGTACGTGTTTTCCAAGCAATTGCTACGAATGGTATAAAGGCCTCTGGTCTAGCTGAGCCGTATGGAAAATCAATAGAAAAGTCTGCTAAATTTATAGACTAAATGGTACCCTGTAGAACATATAAAAACTACGGCAAAAACATTTTAAATTACATTACAAATCTACGTAGTAGAGCATTCTGCTCTTATTGAAAGAATATACCCATTTGTGATGATAAAACAGGGTATTAAATGCATATTCAAATTTAAATATTACAAGAAACAGTAAAATAATTGAAATTACAATCAATCTGACACGATAATAACAAATAAATGGGCTGCCAGACCATATGCTACCCTGCTACGATTAAGCAGAGTGTATGCGATAGTCTACCATTTAGAATATATACAACATCTTGATAAAGAATTTTTAAAACCAATAAGCCGACTCACTTTATAAGCCAAACACCCATAGTTTTTTTGAAGCAACGGCAATTGTAGAGATCCAAACAAAAGCAACTGGTGAGTGGATTGATAGAGAGCTGTATAGGGAATTGTGTATAAATATATAATAACAAACCCAATAATAACAATAATAAAATTAGAAATAATAATAAATCGAATGTGAGAATGAGTTCAAGAAACTTTATGACGATTCACAATTCTCTTTTGGCACTTTTCGGCAATATTCGACCACATTCATTGATATGAAAATAGAGCAAACAATTAACGACACTAAGATACCCTTACGCCCGATTCCGAGCAACCTTCACAGAAACAAATTCTGCACAAACTCGCAGCGCAATTTGTGGATATGTGTGGTCAACGTTGACTTGAATAACTACTGAGTTATTTGTTCGATCTAATTTAAATTTGTGGGTTAGTCTAATAAAATATAGATCTAGACATAAACCGATCTAGAAAATTATAGGTAGAAAAGTTTACTTTATAATTGCAATAAACAAAATTTGAAAAAAGAAAGCCTTATGACAAATATGATGAGACTCTTTTTTATTTCCCGTGAGTGACTCGACTAGTGATACTTGATCAATAATATACATAATGCCACGCCATCTTCTGTCTGTTATATAATATATATGTATATGCACAGTCTTTTTTTTTGGGAAGAGTATAACAAGCTTTGTAATCCGCATGGCGGCAAAAGATCAAGGGGGGCTCTGGCACTGGAGGCGCATAATCGCTCTACATATTTGAATTTATTAGCGTCATGACAGCGAGGGCGCGGTTGCGGGAGAGTGTTTGGAGATGGGGTAGGGTATAGCTGGTATATGATGTTCAAAGATGCTGAAAACAATTAAATTAGAGTCACACTGAGGCGAGAAATCAATAAGAAAAAAATAAATAAAAGAGCAAAAGCCTGTGGCGACATTGCCCAAGGGAGAGAGAGAGACAGTTCAGCTCTTTGCTGTGTTGCCTGGCAACGTCATTCAGTGTGAGTGTGTGTGATGTTGCACACAATTAGAAATGCGCCTAATTGGAACCTGAGGACAAACTTCAACATGACCCGCCTCGTCCTCTGTACGTCTGGCCCACATCTAGCTAGCAGCGTTCCTCCCACTCACCCTCTAAGTGGACCCAGTGTCGAAGGTAAATTTCGCAGTTCAAGTCTTATTTATACTTCATAGACGTATCTCTCTCTCGCTCTATCTTTCTCACAGATATCACAGGTATAGTTAGGTGTTACAGCGGCATGGGGGAATAGAGCAGGGATTCTTAAGGGCATTGCTGTTAGACGAACAAAATTGATGAAACTTTTGTTTTCTTTGGAGCCCAAAAAAACTTGTCTTTTGTTTATTGTTTTCGCCTGTCGCACAATTATGCAAAAATTGAAAAGCACGTTCAATCAGGCTCTTTCTCTCTCTGTCTTCTCAGAAATGAGGAAATCGCTCCATGTGCGCGTGTGCGAGGGAGCGAGGGAATGAGAGCTAAGTTGGCTCTACTTATGGGTTATGCATGAGGTAAAATGGCTTTGGTATGCGATGTGTGCTTTGCAATTAGGAAAATTGATATTTGTCTAAGTATTGTGGTAATCTAATGGGATAACCTAATTCGATTTATTATTTTTATATATTAACAAGGAATTTAAAAAAAGAATTAATAATCAGACCGGTTTTTGAGTAACATATATGAGGGCTCGGCTAAGTGATAGTGTTTGTTTCCTGCTAAATCAAATCGGCTAATGATGTTGACCAAGAATACATATATACGCACGCCTAGTTTCTCTTGAAATATCATCCCATTTTGAGTACACTCATTTGCTATTCACTTATATTCACACTGGGGAAAAACAATAAAAATGGGTGAAATAAAAAAACTGAAGAAAACTCAACTCCACTTCGCGTGGCATCTGCATTTCCGTACAGACAAGGTACAGACAGACAGAAATACAGAAAAGGCAGGCAGGCAGACAGACAGGCAAGCAGACCGACAGACAGGCAAGCAGACAGGCAGACAGCCAGACCAAACAGTTTACTTTCTTCAACTTTTATTTTTGTATTTGGTGTATGTATTATTAAGGCTCTTGAATGATACATATACTAGTCCCAGCATTCCATATTGCAGTTTCCATTCCCAAATTTTCCACCATCGCAACAACAACTTTTTCCTAAGCACTTTTTGCGAACTGTGCCAGAGAGTTGCAGAGTTGTGTTTTTGTTTGTTTTAAGCTGCTAAGTGAAATGTGGAAAATAACACTCGGAAATTGAGTGTGACGTGAGGCAAGCGAAATGGCGAGGTGAGGCGGAGGAGCGTACAGTGGGCAGTAGGCCAAGTGGCGGTGGCCGGAGATCAACTGTAGTGCCCGAAATGTTAAACAAGTTAATTGCATTTGCAAGCGGTCGACTTGCAGTGGCAGCAACAGCAGCAGCGGCAACAACAACTGCAACTGCAACAATGCAAAACTGGAAACCGATTGCAACAACAACAAGCAATAGCAAAACTTTTTCATACCCTTCGACAATTTAAAATGTTGATAGCAAGAGTATGCTAAATGCATGTAACTGGCAGACACGGTATATTCTGTTTCAAAATCGAGTCTGTTGCGACGTGTCTGTCTGCTGTTTGTCAATCTCTCTGTCTGTTTCTTCGTCTGTCCGTCAATGTGAATAAACAAATCTTAGCTATAAACAGTTAGCAGTTGCCATGCAGCTTTCTGTACACAATACGCTCCACAAATTGATTCTGTTTGCCACGCCCACACACCCCGTGAAAATCAATTAATTTGTGATTATAAGGCAAAGTATAACTGTGTTAACTTTCTGCTTCGCAATTCGCTTTGATCACTTCACTTCACTTGATTGAATTATATTTAAAATTACCAATCGAACGCGTGATAAACGCCAAAGTTATTCAAGTTAGTTGCCTGTACTTAGGGGCGTAGGGTATCAAACTATTAGGCGCACTAGACTATTGCTTTCGTTACTTGTTTCTATCTCAGTCAGTGGGTCAAAAGCAGCCGGCACTTTCAGCGTTTTTGGCATGCGATTGCTCAGTTGTTGTGGTTGTTGCTGCAGTAGCAGCAGCAGCAGCATTTGTTGCTGCTGGCATCGTACCAAAAATAGTTGCTGCCGCCAGTTGTCAGTTGATTGAGCTCGCCAGACAGACGCGCGTCTATGTCGGAGGCGAGACAAGACGAGCAGAGTCGATGGACAAAGCTAAACATCGGCTACTGTACGCTACACTCGCGGGCAATTGAATAGAAGCGATTATGTCATGCCTAATAACCTAATACGTTGCGAATGAATGAACGAACTGTTGTGTTGTCTGTCTGACTGGAGGGGCATGAGCTGAATACCTTGTCTGGCAGATAGTAGGGTATTATGCATACAGATGTGTACATATAATATATAGAGTATATTAACTATAAGAGCTGTGTAACTTATTACTTTCGCTCGCAAGCACCAATTGTAAATTTAAGCATATTGAAGCTTTAATGTGCTTTTTAAAGTTCTATCCAATTCTTATTTTAATCTTTACTGTCTCTAAAGGGTACTCCGACTTAAAAACTGCATACTGTGCGCTGCACTGAGTTCAAAAACAGTTTTTCGCTTTTAATATGTAAATATGCCAAAAAGTTATATACACAAAAAGTTTCACGAAGCTTTTGCCAACTTTTCTTTAAATATCTGTATCTTCATTTTTTGACATAAATCTTCGTCTTCGCCTTACAAAGTTTCAAAGAATTTTCTCCGAAATATCCCGTGACGTTCGCGTGTAGTTTTAACTGAAACTTCAGATGCGCTCCCCGCCATTTCTTTTACAGGGTATGGTTATAGCAAAGCAACTGGTTTCATTAACATTTCGACTGTTGTGTGGGACTCTGTGTGTGGCGCGAGCGGAGTTTGCTTTGGCTACGATCGGCAGAGTTACGTGGAGAAGCGAGTAAAGTGAGACCAAATGACGGGCATTTCGTATGATTACCAAGCAAATTTATGTAAATATGCAAATGGCCGCAGCTGGCCGAAGATCGAGCGGGAAGATCGATCGAGCAAAGGAAAGTCAAAGAGTTAGCGGCCAAGTTCATTGTGCGCATTGTTCATGTCTCTTGCGAATGAAGGTCACACACAGGCAGGCACGCGGACAGAGAGAGAGGAGAGAGGAGAGAGATGAACCAGTTGCTAATTATGCAATGACTGTTCAAGCGATACGCGAGAGGAGGCCAGAAATGCTTGCACATACACTCGGCGTATACGTAATGCACTCGCATTCGCTGGAAAAACTCTCGTTTAAAGTCAACAAAAAATCAAGCTTCAGTCTCAGTTTCGATGCAATTCACTGTCGGCTTCAGCCTCGGCATTCTTTATGGGCACAATTAAATGTTAAAATGAAAATGTTTTGTAAATACGTTGCAAATGTTTTAGTTAATTTATCGGCAGCCTGCTATTTAATTGCACGTATCATTAACGCCCAATTAAGTCAAAATTCTAAATTCGTTTTGCAATTAAACAATATAAAACACAGAGTACAAATCAGCAAAAGGTTTTTTCCCAGTTCGCTTTCGATTAAGGCAACAAATCGACAGACAAACGAGCTGTCAGTCCGTCTGTCTACCCTCTCTCGCCATCTCTCTTACTCTCTCTCTCTCTCTCTCTCTCTCTCTCTATCTTTTTCTAGGGTGTCGTGAACGATACCCACCAGAAGTGTTTTGACCATTTCGGTTTCGTGTTTGGCTAATTACGTGTTTCACTCGGCTGTCTCTTTCAATTTTTGTTCAACAATTTTGTTGCATTCATTTGTCGGCCATAAAAGTCGCCGTCAACAAGCAAACTACCAAATTTGCCATAAAGCTGCCTTACCATATTCTCAAATGAGCCGCGCATATTTGTTGTATTTCCCTCTCCTTGCAGCGGCTTTATATGGCACTTACCCTTTCCTCAGTTTATGGGGAGTGACTAGATGGAACACATGGGCAAATTGCATTAAGTAGAAATAGAGAGAGTGAGAGAGAGAGAGAGAGAGAGCTAAGTGATTTATTGCAGATTTTAAATAAGTATTTTTAAGGCTCTGCGAATTCATATCCAAATATGATTTTGGCTAGATCAAAAACTAGAAATTCGTATTTAGAAGGTCAAAAACATATATCGCATGCGACCCCCATTGTTTTTCGGGATTTTTAATAGTTTCAGGTTCTTTTCTGATTAAGTCGATACTTGTGCATGGTGAATTCAAAAACTTTATATATTTTGTGAGGTAGAGTGTAGATTTCGAAGCCGAATCATAGCACTCTTAAACTTACCCTACTAATCGTTGAATTGATATTCACTTGCGAAGTAATTCCATTATGACTCTTCCACGAATCTGCAGTTCCGGTGGCCTGCTCCAGTGTACGCTTATACATCTTGAGTTCGTAGGCCTCCTACCTAACTCCACCTTGATAAAAATAGCACAACGTACAAGTAGTTTCTCTCTGACTATTGCTTTGTCTTTTTCGGCCTACTTCTTGCTGAATCCTTGTCTTCTAAGGTTTCAGCTGTTTTAATGTCGATTTGATCCGTTTTAGATATTTCCTGCGCTCATCTCTTAAATATTCAATGTCTAACATCAAATGTTCCAAATCACATGTCAATCTTTCTATAGCTCTTTCTGCGCTACCTTGTGTTACGCACAGCTCTCCAGACGCTCTGAAAATTTGAATTGATGATAATAAAAACTGCTGGCAGGTTTTCAATTCAGAAAACTTACTTTTCCTCCTGCTCTTCGGTTGACTTCGACCCCTCGCAAAGCGAGTAGAACGATATAACTATTAGGAAGATGTTGGCAAACTTAAGCAACATCTTTGGCTTATTTCAGGGAACTGTATAGAGCGTATCTGCGAATCGACGCTATATAAAGCAGGCCCAATTATTTCCATCATTATTCCATTGAAATCTCAATTTCATGGGGGTAACTTATATAAGTATTATGAGCAATAGGAGATACGATTCACGTTTATGAAACCGTTGTAAAGCAAGAATCCAAACGTAATTACATATATAGAATGATGCTTTATATAAGATTATTCTTAATCAGAATAAACTGAAACTCATTAAAATAAATTGAGCTTAGTAAACTTGCGCTTATTTAAACGATATTTGTAGAAGCATCGCCAATAGAGGCACTTTCTTTAAACCTCATTTATATGAAAGCTCGCTTAAAGCTCACTTAAAGCTCTTTTGATTTTTTTTAACAGCTTTTAGCAGCGCATTAAGAATTCGTTGTGGTGCAAATGTTATTATTATGTTATTGTACTTTGCCTTCAACTCACACACACACACGCGCGCGCGCAGTCTCAGCTGCAATTCCCCCAAGTTGCTTATCTAATGTGGCCCGCGACGTTGCTGCGCTAGTGGGCGTGGCATGGCACCGTGGCCTGCCCATTTGAATCAACAAGTAAATCATATGCGCATTGTGGATGACGTCAATTTTGAAATTCAAATTCAACTTCAACGACTGCCCGGGGAGCTTTGCCCAAGAGAGGTAGAGTCGGGCGGGGCTGCAGCGGAAGCTGAAGATGAAGATGAAGGCGGAGACGAAGAAGGGTTTTGCAGTAGCAGCAGCTAGAAAAATATTCCGTAAAGACATCTATGTGTGTTTGTGGTTCTGTTGTCTCGCGGTTTTCAGTGTCAGTGTTTGCCAGCTACCCCTCTTCAACCCCTGCTCCCTACTCCCTGCCCCTGCTTTCACCACGCCTCCTCTCATCTTATTGTGTTTGCCCCGTGGCTGCCTTCGAAATTCATCTCAATGACGCTTCGAAGGCGCCGCCACTGGAGCAGCTCATCAGCAAGTCAATTGCCAGGGAGCCTCGAGGGAGGCTGTGACACACCCTGCCCTGCCCACGCCCGTTGGCAATACAAATTTGTATGCGATGCTGATTCGATTATCGACTTGGGCTTTGATTTAACCAGAACAACAACAACAGCAACAGCGAAAGCAACGATGACGATGACAATGACACTCTCTAAACATTTTCAACGCTCTCGTCCAGCTGAAATTGTCTTAAAAATGTGCGATCTACCGCGACCCTATCCCCAGTGAGGCGCCGCACATGGCCCCACATCATTGTCATTATATGGCAATTTTGGTCCAAACATTTTCTGACTGCATTTTCTATTTTTTGTTGGTTTTTTGTTTCGAAAAACTCTTTAAAGTCGCGCCACAACAATGTGTCCCAGACATAAAGATGCGCCATTAGTGGGTTCTAGTTGCTGCACACACACACACACACACACACACACACACAGACCAGGCAGGCAACAGCTCTGCGGTCCCATTGTGTGTGATACAGAGCGTACAGTGAGGCAAATATGGGCGAAACATGAATAAAGTATGTGTATTTAGAATTATACATATAATAATAAAATAATATACAAGAATAACTAGGTATATTTTTAGCATATGGAATTTACATCCCCAATATTATATCGCTAGATAAAAAATATATATGCAAGAATGATTATCAAAATTAGAAGAATTTTGATTGAAATTAAATGAAGGCCACATTTATATCTTGAAAAATAATTTCACTTAAAAACTAAATTTAGTATAGGTACAGTCTCCTGCGGGGCACTGCTTGTATTAAGAAACTAGGTTAAAACTAAATATAAGTCAAATTGAAATAATTCCAGAGCCATGCATGCAATTATTGAAAACTAATTTTGATATATACAAAATTTGCAATTTTATAGAGATGTAAACTAAATAGATAATCTAAGGGTACTCCCTGTGGAGTATTATGAAAAGAGGCTAAGGCTGGATTGTATTTTAATATATCTAGAACATAAGAAAAATTCAAATATGGAAACCTGTAGAAAAGCCCAAGTTAAGATGTTCATAATATGCAATTCTCATGTCTCCACGGTAATTTAAACTTGTTTTCGTTTTCTAAAGTGGTCCCACTGTGCCCGACAAATCACTTCACAACCCGATGCTTCTCACACCCACACACACACACACACACACACACACACACACACACACACACACACACACACTTGGCCTCTCACAACTTTTCGTCTCCCATCGCCCGAGTTATTACATAGATTTTGTAGCATTTTGTGCCCAAAATGTATGAGGCAAACATACAGAGGGAGAGAGAGAGAGATATTGATAGAGCGATACACGAGATATAGACTTTTTGGACTCTGCAACTACAACAACAATGACAACGACAACGACGACATATTTATGATTCCTTTGCCGCGTACGCTGCTGCAGTCTGGCAACTCTCTATTTATGAAGCACAGCGAAGTAGTTGGGGCTGGGTAGAGAGAGGTGTAGAGCGACAGGGGGCGCTATACTCCCTGCAACTATGAAATATATTTGAACGTTTTCGGCAAAAGGAGATTATTACACGATGCCTAAATATAATTTCCACACTGTAAAAACTTTTGCAACCTCTCTCCCTCTCCTGTTTGCTTCGTTTCGTTTTATTTTCGCTGCAGCGAAAATGCCTTAAGAATTATGAAAAATGCTGCAGCAAAAGCGAGAGAAAAATGTGAGAAATGAAAATGGCGTGCGGCACGAAAATGTGCAACCAAAAAGCAAAACGAAAAACACAGAAAAAAAGCGAAAAAAGTTCGAAAAAATGTATAAAAAAAATTTTATAAAATTGCCTGGGGTTAAATTTGGCAGGCAGACAAGGCTGCAAATTGTCTGACCACTGTCAGGGGGAAGACAGCGTGGTGGTGGGTTGAGGGGAGGGGAGTGAACGTGTCGAGTGCAATAAACGCAAAAGTGTCTGTGCAAGCACTTTCGTCGGCCACTGTACGCGCTCCCATTGTTGTTGGTTTGTTTATGGATAACGCCAACGTCGACCATTTGCCTCATCTTAAATCGCGAAACAGAAATAAAGCACATTGTATTTACACACACTCATACACCGTGCAAGCATAAATTAAAAATCAAAATAAAAGTATTGTAAATTATTTACTTTTTGTAGTTTGCTGAATTATTCTTTTTGCTTTATTTATTCGAAATTGAGAAGATAAACAAATTTTCTTTCCATCTGTTGCGAATTCGAGAAGCGATTTAATTTTCCACATTTTTCACAGCAGCTATGGAAAATGAGCGAATCAACTACTATGCTAGAGAAGGCGTATCAGAGCAAATTACTATAAAAACGCTTATACCTGAAAGTTTAGCAAAACGTATTTAGTTTGCATCTTAATTTTCATTTAATGAATGGAGTTGGATCGGCATTTTATGTGCTTTATGCCATCAAAATCTTTCACTTTTCAACAACCTGAGGGACCTAGCAGGTCCAACAATTGCTGTGCTTGATCATGAGTTCTGGCATATATCTTGCTCGAACCCAAGAAGTATTCAATTTATTTTAGCAATAAATGGCTTTGTATTTAGCCAACTTTCTGATAGAGTCTAAACTTCCATTCTTTCGCCTCTAGATAATCGTCCCTCTTCCGCCCGTGTCTCGAAGCTCGGGTTTTGTATTTCGTAGATATCACTGTTTTTGAAAGTACCTATTGTTTTCTTAGGTTCTTTATCTTTCGCCGAAGCATCTTATGGACTATCTGCTATCCTTTATAAGCTAAATTATTTTCTTTCCTTATCTCTCAGCCGTCTTATTGCCACTTTGATCAATTTTACATATTTTTTGTGTGTTCTTTCTATTTCGGTTACGTCCAATACTAAATCCTCCAAAACGCATATTACTTTGTCAATTGACTTTTTTGCCCGCCTTTGCGTCACGCACAAATACCGTCCATCTCTGAAATTTCAAACTAAAAGTAAAGTCATAAGGTTCAAAACCTGACAACTCACTCTTCAACAGACTCTTCGGATGACCAGCCCTTGCAGAGTGAGTAGAACGATATAACTATTAGGAAGATGTATGCAAACTTTAACAACATCTTGGCGTTGTATCTGGGCACTGTATAGATCGTAGCTACGAAACTACTACTCTATATAAGCCTAGCCCAATTACTTCCATCATTGTTCCATTTAAATATCAATTTCATGGAAGTAACTTGTAAAACTAGGCGTATTATAAGCGATTCGGGCTATCTATTCTTTTGAAACTATTGCAAATCGTGGTTTATGTTTATATGTATATATATATATATATATATACAGTTTCCTCTTTGAAATGTATTAGAAAAAAATGTAACAAGTTTTCGCTTTAAAATACATGCAGAGTATTAACAAGTCGAGTCTCGAGTTGGTAAAATTTCAGAAAATATTTATGTGCATTTTTATGCATTACAAAATTCACATTTGTCGCACGTGAAAATCGATTGGAGACAGTCGAGAATTGTATTTTCAATGTATTTGTGGCATTAAAAACAGAAATAAACAAACTGACAAACAGAATTTTGTATTACATTCGCAATTAGAGCCACGCAATGTCGGATCAATTGAATAGAAGCGGCGCGTTTACATTCGCGGCCAGAAAAATGTGACTTAAAGTAAGAATTGAGAAATGTGTCAAGTGTTTGTGTGTGTGTGGGAGTGAGAGGGAGAGAGAGAAAGACAGCTGTCTCAGAACTTTTCCAATTTAATTTTAGTCGCAACTCATCTCAGCATCAGCCATACTAACTATACATGAACTATGGAACATTTCTCAAATATCGCAGAGCAAGGGGTTCAGTGACACAAGAGAAGTTGAGAAGTTGTGTATGGCAACCCCAGAAGTTTGTCATGTGTGTACTAAGTTTTGCAGATTGGTCTTGGGTTTTAATTATTCACTGTCAAACAATGACATTAAAATGGGAAAACTTAGTAAAGGTAATGGGTGGCAAGCCTGCTCTAAAATTTCGTTTTAGTTTATCATGCTCAGATGGCAACTCTAAACCATTTCGTACAATCGTAGCAGCTGTAAATTGCAATGAAATGCAATTTGCGACGTTGCCAAAGTTCATTTTTGACACGTGCGTTAGATTAATTCATTTCCTTGAACTTTTCTTATATCAATTAGAAACTTCACTGGTTTTGGACATTGCTCAACAAGTTGAGTGGACAAAATGAAAGTTAAAACATCATCTGGCTTTTACTTTCTGCTTTTCTGAAGTTTTCTCTTAATTAGTTCTTAATCTGCACTTAATTAGTTAGCTATTCACAAAAAAGAAGAAATACCTAAAGGATTATGTCGAGTTAATCTGTTTGACATTTCTGGCTAGTATGCATTTTTTTCTTGTCTCGCAAAAGTTGAACAAAAAAGCTGCAATTGGAGTGCTGTGCTGACCCCTTTTCTTTAGCGGTTTTAGCTTGTTTTCACTGATTAATAGGCACGACTCGAGGCCAGTTGGGAGTCTGAGTGAGCCAGTGCGACTAATAACAAGCAATAAATTTCAGCAGGCAGTGCAAGTGTTGGGCCAATTAGCAGGTAAATTGCACCCTAGCCAAAATGGCCAGTTGGCCAAGTCTCTGACGAAAGCCCGGAAGGAGGGGGGGGCAGGGTATAAACACATGCAAAATATGGAGCTCGAGGAGGCGCTACGCAAATTAGAGGCTGCATATGAATAAGTGGCAAGTTGTTAACTACAATTCACAAGGTGCCAAGTAGAGCAAAAACTATTTGGCAAATCTGTGTGCATTTATCGCATATCGCTCAGGTAGTTAGACGCGTCGCAGCCCCACAGAAAACAGTTAAAGCATAAGGAAAATGAAGTGAGGCAACAGTAAACTAAAATTCCTGAAAATGATAAGCAATGTTACAGTTAAATTTTATTTTCGTATGAGAAAAGGTTGACTCATGCTAAAATTGAGACAGCAAGAACTATAGATAGTTTCGTTTTGTTTTCTTAAAGCAAAACAGTTACTGCTATCGGTAGTTAATTTTTTCTATTAAAGTGAAGTGAAATGGATTCTAGATATGGCCTACGTGAAGTGAGTACAGCCTAAGATATTTTAAGATTTCAGCACATTCCAAAATATTATATAATATTTTATACATAAATATAATTCAAGCCGAAATAATAAATATTGATTGCATGAATTAAATATTCTTTATAAAACACTAAAGATGATCGTCTTTCGAGTATCTTCCGTCATTAAACGTCACTGCTATTTATACCCGCTACTCGAAGAGTATAAGGGTATTATAACTTTGTGCCAACCGAAAATGTTTGTAACAGGCAGAAGGAGACATCTCCGACCCCATAAAGTATATATATTCTGAATCAGCATGAACAGCCGAGTCGATATAGCCATGTCCGTCTGTCCGTCTGTCCGTCTGTCCGTCTGTCCGTCTGTCCGTCTGTCCGTCTGTCCGTCTGTCTGTCCGTATGAAAACCTAGATCTCAGCTATTATAAGAGCTAGAGCTACCAAATTTGGAGACAATATGTGTTAATTATGCCCGCAGATCAAGTTTATTTTGGATTTTTGCCACGCCTCCATCCGCCCCCAAAAATCGATAATAAATCGATAATAGCTGCAAATATAGCTCTACAGCATTCATTTTTTATCCATGTGATAAAAACCACCATCCGGGCGTGTTGCGAAAGTTTCAATAAGATCGGCCGATAAATAAGGAAGATATTCAAGAAATAGTATTGCCTTGTGGCCATGTGCCTGTGTCGGTTTTTCCTAATGTTAGTACCCGAGTTCAACACCAGCAGCAGACAACTTTTTTTTAATTATGTGGCAACTTTTTTTAAATTATGTGGCAACTTTTTTTTTAATGATGTGCACCGAAAATATTCATAGTGCAATTTTATTGGCCATTGCGTTAGAAATGCAGTGGTCGAGTGGTGATGGTAGTTGACTGTTAAGCGAGAGGTCCGGAGTTCAACTCCTGGGTGCCGCGGCGAATTATATTTATTTTTTTTGTATCTTATATTTTTTTTATTTTATGGTGTGTTACAAAATTCAAAATACATTTTTAGTATATTTAAAGCCACTTAGAATCGAAAGAGACATTGAGCAGCAACATATATAATTTATAACTGCAAAGTAATAAAAGCAATGGGCAACATCCAATAAGAATCGAGTGGAACTTGCATAGGCAAAACAAATTAGAGACAGAAAGAAATAAAAAGCAAGAACGCATTGTTCACATTTGGCACGTGTTTTTCCGAAGAATTGTAGCGGGTATATCACAGTCGAGTCAGCTCGACTGTAGCCTTTCCGACTTGTTATATACTACAACCGAAGTCGAAGAAAATCCTAGTTAATATCTGTGAATAATGTGTACATAAACATTAATCGAAACTTTTGCTATCAATTGCTTTCCAAGTTCCTAAAAAAAATACTAAAAACACTTGTTAGTCAACAGAATCAACGATAGCGGCGCCAAAAATTTGTGAGCCTTTTTCCGTGAGTCATTGAGACAGACGAGAAACTAACTGTAATTGCGAAACTTAGACGGCTAAAAACCGTAATACATTTCAAAGGATTTTCGTGTAGACTGAAGAAGTAGAAGAAGAAAGACAGCAGTTGACTAATGTTTACCGAGTATACAGAGTGTAGAGAGAGGGGGAGAGAGAACTTAGACTAGGAATGGAACTAGCATTGAGGTTAGGATGAGCTTGCTAGGCTTCTCTAAAGCTTTGCTCTGTGTGTGCTTACTCACACTTCGAGAGAGCGAGAGGAATGTCTGGCCGTATAATTTTGCACTTCCGATTGTTTCCCAAGACAAACCCAACAACAACAATAATCCAAGCAACAACTCGAGACAACTCAGCTAAGACGCCTATTAATTTTTTTTTTTATTTGCCTTTCTTTACTTTATGCCGTTTCCTTCCGTTTCTCTTTACTCTTGGCTCTTCTCTGTTTGTCTTATGTCTTTCTTTTTGGTTATTTGTGTTTGTTTTTTAGTTTTACGTTGATTTTGGCAACAATTTTCTAAATTGTTTTTGTTGTTTTACTCGTTGAAAAACAACTTTATTAGCGGCCCGGCAAAATTGTGTATGATATAAGGCCTCACAGTGAGCCACGCCCAGTCTACTTGCCCATCTGGCTGCGTCGAATGATTTGGCGATTGCATCGCATCGCATAAAAAAAGCCAAATTTGTTGTTGTTGTTGTGGCTGCTGTTGCTGTTGTACGATGTGTTGCAACTCGGCAGCATTTTCCACATTTATTCACGCGCCATAATGTTGTTGTTGTTGTTTTTGTTTTGGGCTGCATTAAATTAAATTACACGCTTATAAGGTTTTTGTGGCTGGCTGGCTAATTGCTGCTGTTGTTGCTGTTGTTGCTGTTGTTTCTGTTGTTTACCTTTATAATTTATTTCGAATAAAATTAGTTAAATTGCATTTTGTACTGCTGGAGGTTTTCCGCGGCCTCTAGCGGCGCATTTAGCAATTATTTGTGTTTTTTCTTTAAATTAAAATTACATAGAAATGAAAATGTTTTGGCAATTTGGTTGACCGCAGTTGTGCGTTGTTGTCCAGTATCATTTATAGCCAGGAGAGTAGTACAATGACATTGGCAGAAATACCCCGTGTTAGCCATAAATTATGCTATAAATAGATAACTAATGGCAGAGCACAGAGGAGACTGTGTGAGAATCTGTGAAGCAGTCACAGAGTCAGCTGGGCTTTATTGCCGAATAGGAAGCCTTATTTATTGAAAGAACCAGAAGGCTTTCAAGAGCTTTGCAAGTTGCTTAACACAGAAAAATTACTCTAATTTGAAATACAAAAGCAAATGTAATCGTTTTGAAACTAATTTGCTGGTAGATTCAACAAAGTCGATTAATTCCAAAGCAACTTTGAGCTTGAGAAGTTGATTTTTAGGTGCTTCTAAAATTTTTAAAAGCTCTCTCTTATTTTCTCGTCAATTAATTCATAATACAAAAGCTTTCAAATTCTGCAAATGTTTCTTTAAGGCTTTATAGACTTGCTGCATCTTTTTCTCTCTTCTTATTTCTTCGCCCTCGCGAGATCAGCTCGTGTCATTCCAGTCCACTGCATTCACTGCTCTATCTATCTATGTTATCTATATGTCTATCGTTCGGTTTCGGTTCAATTCGATGCATTTATCGGTCGCTGTCCGGGTGTCTGGCAGCCCCACACCCTCTTGCGTCTGGTACTGCTGATTTCCCTCTGGATTTCCACTTTGCGATTGGAGAGACGGAATCGTATCGTTTCGTTATGCTGAAAACACATTGAGAATAATTTCATTTCGACTTCCCTGGAGCCAGAGAATAGACAGAGAGAGAGAATAGACATAGGGAGAGAGAGAGAGAGAGAGACAGGCAGGGCACATTGCAAATTGGCCTCATCATCTGCATGTCTCTCATTATCATCCCCAGCGTCATTGTCATTATGATGTTGATTATTGTCGTTGTCGTTATCGTCATCACCGATTCAAAAAGCATCGTTAAATTATCAACAAAAAAAGCAAACAACTGAAAACAAAAAGCAAAGTTTGCCAAATCGCTTTATCGTTTCTCTGTCGCTCTGTCTCTTTCCCTCTGGCGTCTCAACTTTGAAATGAAAAATATTTTATTGCATTTCATTTGATTTCATTTAACTTTATGGCAGGCCCGAAAACAAAAACAATATCAAACACACAGCAAACAAAGCGTGGTTACACATATCGCATTTCGGCTTATTTAACCAACCATAAATGCCTCTTTCCGACTATCCAAGCAAATATTATTTTCGCATCGCAACATTTTGTTTGCATATCTAATGATAGCTTTATGTATAGCTTGGGCGCGCTGAATTTGCCTTTACATGAATTTTCCCAAATATATTATGTCATTTAATTCAGCTTTGATCTAGTTTCCTATACTTATTTATGTGATTTCCGCTTTTATTTCTTTTCAGGTAAGCGCCATTTCTTATAGTGTGCAATCCGTCTTATCTTTCCCTTCGCAGTAAGTCATCAATTGCAAAATTCCATAAATACATTGAGTGTTTTCCAGTTAAAAGTTATTTTATATCATATTCCTTCCTGGAAATGCATTCGAGGAAAGGGGGCAGGAGCCAGGAGCAGCTCGATTTCAAATCAGCTTCATTGCGACAGCTTCCGTAATTCAATAAATATTTCATAGTATCGAGGAGTAGTATATCGTATAAATATCGTTGTGTTTCGTACGTAATACCCTGTGCTTGATGTGCGCCCGCAAAGTGGTATATACGTTTTATGATGCTCATAAAGCGTGAGTATCGTAAAAACTTAATTATTCTCTTTGTTTGCTGACCGTCACCGTTAAATAAGTATGATCGAATAACGAGTTAAGTTTGAAGAGTTACTTCAGTTTGGAATTTTCAGACGAGGCAGCTGGGAGAATATTACTCAGTCTCATCTCCTTTCGAATATGATATATTATATTTTTGATTTCGCGCTTAACTATGACTGTGAAGAAGCGCAGCGAAGGGAAAGCAGCTGCAACTTGTTAGAATCGCCGAAAAGGTCGTTTAACCTCATGATATTGATTAACTAATTGCTGTGACTTTTGAAAAGCACAGAGAAGGCACGCAGCAACTTTCCCGCTCTCGCCTTCTACCCCAAATTGCAATTTGTGAAAATCACCGAGAGAGGTCGTTTAACCCAAAACTTGTTCAATATTTATTCAAGTTGCCGCAACTCATTAGTGATTTATTTGTTGCATTGATTGAATGCTAAACGAGACTAAATCTCAATAACTTTTCTCAGCTCGGCTCGATGCTGCGAGGGGAGCTGCGTGAGTTCATTAAACTCTTGGCGCGAGGTGTTTGATGTGCCATCAGTGTTTCAATGCAGCTCGCAGTTCGTTCGCCTTCGGTTGTTGCATTTTTGTCGCACTCAATGTTACTCATGTTGTGTGTGTCTGTTGACAGCTGCAGCTTCGGCGACAACAACAACAATGAGTGAGCGAAACATGAAACCGCCCAGCAAGTGGCAGATAACGGCGCATAGTGAGAACTGCAAACCGAAAGCGGAAAAGCGGAAAACAGAAAACTGAAAGCTGAAAACTTTGCACACACTTTGTTTGCCATCAGCAGCCGTTCCAGCTCCAGCTCCAACTCCAGCTGCAGTTCCAGTTGAAACTTCAACTCCGGTTCCGACTGGCAACATTTATTGATAAATGCGCTCCTGTGGTCCAATTTGCGCTGGTCGGAAGGGGGAAGAGGGGCGTAGGCCAACTGTATCTCGGGATATGGTAATGTCTGACAAGCCGACACACACAAACACACGCCCACTAGGAGCAGCAGCAGGGGAACCGCAAATGGAGCCCCCAGTTGGCATAAATAAACTTTTGTTGCCACCCAGAACTTTTGTCCCAACCTCGTCGGCTGGCGGCAGCGTGAGAAAACCCTGTTGATAAGGCGGCGGCGGCGGCGGCGACCAAGTGAAGCTGCCGGAGAATTGCAATATTTATCGCTGCAAGTGAACCCTGCAATGGGCCGGTCATATATTGCGCCTTGACTGGAGCAGGGAGCGACAACTCATGCGCTCGGCTGTAGCAATGTTGCCAGGTTGGCTTTAAAAACCTCAAAATTGGCTTTTATTTGAGTTTAATTGCGCTACTTAATGAAAAAACAGCATGCAGCAGGAATTTTGCAGCTTTTAAAATTTTATGTAGCTCTTGTTCAGCTAATATTATTTTCTGAAATAATATATTTAATTGTTCAGTTCTTTATTTTCCTGCTGTTTTTCATAAATGTGCTAGCATGTTAGTGTTTTTTCTGCCACAAAACTTTCTGGCTTTTTCTTGCTATTTTCCCGCTATAAACAGCATTTTTTCGTAGCCAACACTGGCCTGTAGGCTGTGAAGGAAGAGAAGGGAAAGCGTTGAGGGATCTGCGTACATGTGTCGGGTGAGAAATGAGCTGTGCGTGCAGATTCCGATCGGATATTAAAATATATAAATTATTATGTGCTGAAATGGGCAACCCTGACATTCTACACAATTTATAATTTTAATGGGAAAACTAACTTATAAATTCTAATTTCTTTCATGACATTTTTCGCCTAGAATTCTAATTACACATTAAAAATTCAAATAAAATTATTATTATGGCGAAGTTTTTGCATTATCATCTTCACATTTTTTTCAATTTTCATATTTAAGTTAGGTGTGCGACAAGTGCAATAAATTAAAAAGCACAGAAGCCTATAAATATTGCAATGAAATTAATTGAAGTTTAATTAAACTGCGTAGTCAGTCGGCTCCCATCCGCCTTCCATCTCCCTCCCTCACTCGCTCTCTCTCTCTTTCGCACAGGCTGACAACAATTTGCCTGTCATTGCGACGTCGACTACAGAAACTGTAATCACGAATGAGAAATTGCCAAGCCTGCTGCGAGAGAGAGAACGAGGGAGAGAGCGAGACAGACAGACAGCAAAAACTGACCTCGGGCCACAGGAGGTGGACAACAGGCACAGCTGGAGCCGCTGCACAGCTGAGGCCGCACAGCCTGCTCTCCCCCCCATCTCTCCACCTTTCTTCCTCTCTCTCTCTTTCCTAGCTCTGCTTTAGCCACAGGTGCGACGTGGCCGCTGCGTTGCTTGTTGCTTTTTTGTGGCAGCCATTTTGTTGGCTGTCAGCGACAAACATTTCAATAGGCACACCAAATTTTCCAGTCTATTTTTAGGCGCACTTTGTGCGAAAAATGAGAATGGTCTAAGGGAGAGGGAGAGGGGGTGTACACACGTGGGAAGGCAGAGAAAAAACAACATTAATTGCTTAAGCTACAGAAGGCACGTGGTAGAGCAGCTGAAAGATCAAAAGCAGGCACGTTATGTTTGCCGTGTTAATAGCGTGTATGTGTGTGCGCGCAGACATGTAAGTTAACAGACAACACACACACACACGGTCAATAGGAGCTGCTGTAGCTGGAGCAGCCATTATTTTGCGTGTCTGTTATTTATTTGCAATGGCGTCCTCTCAGCCTGCCACTCTCCCACTCTCGTTCTCCCGCTTTGATCAATTAAAGCACACACACACACTGACACGCACGTTAGCTCAGGCTCCCACGCAAACAAACTGTTTGCACTACTCACACGTGCGCAGCGTGGTTTACTCTCGCACACACACAAACACACTTAAACACTTTGCCGACAGTGTAGGATCGCTCTCTCACTCTCAACTCTCACTGTTAACATTTGCATAGAGCAGCTCTGTTATACAATGCATTAGAACAGTGCGTACTGTGCGAATTTGCTTGAACTCTCATACACGCAAACGCTCTCACACGCTGCTCATGCACAGAGCAGATTTCCTTGGGCGCTGCTGTAGACTGCGCTCGCTCTGTCCCGCTGTTAACATTAACATAATTCAAGCTGAGCTCTGTAATTCGATTGGCGCACGTTGGCGTCGCTCGTTATTAATTAGATGTGACCAACGGTCGTTAAGGCAAAAATGCCCCGTGACAGCGTGTGTGGCAGGACCACCCAAGACAAGGCAAGACCAGACACTGTTCTTGGCGTCGCTGCCTGTCGCTGTTAACGACAACGTGCCATAAAATCAGCAAAGGTGACAAAAATAATGGGCACAGCCATAAAACTGCGCCTCGATGCGCCTACTAATTGATGAGTTGCTGTCGGGGGAGACAGGGAGAGAGGAAGAAGGACAAAATTGAAATTAATTAATATATATTTCTGGCATACGGGTAAACCTATATAAATAAATATATATATATAAATGCAGCTATATTGGTCTGTTCAATTATTGCAATTTGCTTGTCGACTTTTGTGCTAACGAGCCACGCGATGTGCAATTAAAATTCAGCAACAAATCGAGGGGCGTGGCTTTGGCTGTGGCTATGACAGGTAAACGTGACGTGCCCGAGGTGGGCGTTGCGCGTGTTTGTGTGTGTGTGGTCGCATATTGCGCATATTTCAATCATCATCATTATCGTTTGCCGGGGCAGAACCTTTTAGCATTCTTTTTTACACCTGACCATCGCAAATTAAAAACACATTTTGTGACATGTGAGAAGGTGTTGCTGTCATCTCTCTCTCTCGTTCTACCTGCTACTGTTAACACATGTCGTTGTTGTCGTCCTCGCACCTCGCTGGGAATGAGGACACGCCTCATTTGACGAAGACACGCAGAATGAGTTCAAGGGTCGATTTGAATTCGATTCAAACACCCTCAAAGCGAACTAATTAGCTGGTCTATAGCTTAGACTAGGGGTAAACCAGACAGCCAGCTCAGCACGTGCCAAATGTCGCAGGATATAGAAGATATTTTAAATATTCCAAATATTTCAAAAAAAAAAAGAAACTGGGGAAAGGTTTATACAGAGCTCGTAAATAACAATTAGAAGCCCGTAGTATATTGCAGCATATTAAAATATATTATTTTTGCTTTCAAATTGTTGAAATTATTATAGAATATTCAAATAAAATATCTCTATTTATTTCTAGCTGTTCTCGCACTTTTCTTATCAGTTTTAATGCACCTTTTGTAGAATTAATCTCGCTTTAAATCTCCGCTAAATTATGATTTGAAAAGTTGGCCGGGAATTGCTTATATAGTATATAATTTCATCATTTCTTTCCATTCGATTCACTTGAAACTAGTTTGGCTAAGAAAACCGCAAACTGTAAGTTTTCTTCACTTTATTCCGACTTTTTGGTTTGATTTTCTTTAAAGTCGAACTGAAAATGGCTGCCGCTTGAAACTTTTTCATCCTGGACGAAACTTTAGTTAAATAGATTTTGCATAGCAGCAGGACATCGTGTCAAAAGAGACGGGCAGCCAGTAGGAGGGGGAGAACGTGAGAGTGAGCTGACCAGATACGAAATGTCATTTGCCAGGTCGGAGGCGGAACAAGACAGGATCTTGTTTAATTGAAAAAAATTAACTGAGAACACACACAGCGTGACATGCAAATACAGCAGGATAGCAAATGCCAAATGGAAGTAGATAAAAGGGTGGAAGACTAGCAGATACCCTGTATATGAGGATGAATAGGCTGATTTCACTAGCATAATTGGACAAAGCCGCCTATTCAACTGAGGCATCTCACATTTTCTTCTTTATCTCAGTTTCCTTTGTATGTTATAACAAGCTGAACGACTCAGAGTTACCCTGTGTAGAGAAGAAACTCAATTCCCTGTGCAGCTGCCCCCAGTCACAGCTCTACCCAACAGCTACAGGGTATCTCTCTGGGGAGGTGACCAAGCAAGAAGTGTGAGGAGAGTGCACGTTATCCGGCAGGGAACAAGAAGGTTAAAGGAAGCTTAAAATTGGCATTAAAGGCGTGTGGCAGTAAATTTGCATGCACAGGACCCTCGAAATGGAAAAGGGCCAAAGGAAAGGGGAGGGAAAGGGAAAGGAGGGGCGAGTTAAGAACCGGGTTAGGCCTGGGCAAAGAGAGTGGCATCATATGTCAATGTCGGGGTGTTGCCTGCCTGCCTGCCTAACGACTACAGACTATGAGTTTGTCAACGTTGATGAAATGCTGTCTCGCTTCCTCACACTCTCTGTCTCTCTCTCTCACCGCCTGTCTCTCTGTTTGTCTGTCCTGTGTGTGCTGTGTACTTGTAAGGACTCGCTGCGCACAATGCAGCGTCGGGACATTGCACTGTCTGCCCGCACTCGGGTACGGTTCGAGCTGGCGAGGTCTCTGGCTCTGGCTCAGGCTGAGACTGTGTACTCTCACTCGCTGCGTCTGCCTATTTGCACAGGGACCAGCATGCGAGTCGTCAGCTTTATCAACTCTCCGACTCTTCCCTCGCTCCCTGCTGCCGTACCCGCTCGGTAGGGTCGTAGCCGGGGCAAAGGCTCGTGTGAGGGTTCTCGCTCTATATTCATTTATTAGTTTTACATATATTTTTTTTACGTTTGCATTTTATCTCCGAGATTCATCGCAGTGTGTTGGCCTTTAAACCAGTTTCTCCATCTCTTCGTCTCATCATCGACATCCAATTACGGGCCTTCAAATTGGTTTGTCACGCTTTTAAAGACCCCTCTGCATACCCTGTACACCCTGTTTAGTATGTATACCCTCTTCGATGTCTACGCACTTGGGATCTGATTTCTGAATTGTTGAGCTAACAAAAAAATTAACAGAAAGCAGACCCCGCCGAGGTTATCCACTCGCCTAGGCGGCCCCTCGAGACGTGCCTCCTATACATAAAAAAAAAGTTGCAGTGTCGCCGTCTGCACTGCGCAAAACGAAACGAGGAGATGGCTGCTGTTGGGTGGCATCTGCTTAAATCTTATTTGCTGAATTTAATGGGGGGAAATTATATTTGTATAGAATCCGAGAGGGTGTAGGGGAAAAGATAGAGAGAGGTAGGGTCTGATGCGAGCTATGTTAGGTAGGAGATGGTATTAAACCTGGCATTAAAACCTGTTCAAGTGCATCAGCGAATGCCTGGCTGAAGTTGCAAAGTAGCAGGCGCTGGGCATGGGAAATAAAAGAGGACTTAATGCAATAGGAATGCACTAAAAATACCCTGCAAACTGTGAGGATTAAACAGAAAGTGATTGAGAGTTTTGAAAAAGCCTATTAGCCTATTAGAGACTTATAAGTTCTTTAAATTATCAGCAGGAGTAAATCTTATATCTCTTAAAAGTGTTCAGCTTTATAAAACTGCATTGAGTTCTAACTTAATTGAACAGGTTTTACCTCATAACTTTCTTTGCTAAACCAACCATATCTAACAGTCTTTATCTATACATGATATAAGTATCACATAGCTTCGTCTTTCCCCCAAGCTCTAATCACAAATTAACTGCGACAACTGCAGCTAAACAAAACCGAACAGTTCCCGTTTTTCATTTGCATAAGCCTATAAAAACAAGCAAGTTTTCTATTTCACATGCCCCACTGTGCATACCCTGGGATTAGTGTGCTGCAAAAAGTGCTGACTGCCAACGACCACGATGACATTTTAATTATGTGTGCCCGAAGGCGGCAGCGACTAGGGGCGAGCTAGACTCGGTAGGGGCTGCTGTTGTCGAAAAGGTGGTAGCGGGGGAGGTGAAAGAGACCGAGAGAGAGTAAGAGAGAGAGAGAGAGAGAGAGAGAGAGCGAGGTTGAGGCGAGACGAGCCAGGCCTAAGCTAGCCGAGACGCTCGCGAGACAGTCGAGGCTCGAGTGAGAGGCAGGTTCTGGCGAGGATTTAGTTTCAATTGAGAGGGGAGAGAGGGTAGGGTAGGGTTAGGGGCTGTGGGGTAGGTCGGCGGTTCTTTGGGGGGGCACTTGCGCAAAGTGAAAAGTGAATTCAAAACGGAAACATTGCAAAAAAAAATGCGCCAATGCAGCACAAAGCGCGAGCACCGTGTCGCATTCGTCTGGGCCGGCTTTATGAATATGAATACCTACTCACACACTTGAATATACTATATTTATATATATAGTAGTATATGCAGATATATGGTATATACAACTTCGTACACTGTGCGAAATGTGAGTGCGAGTTCGAGTCTAGCAAAAACATTCATAAATGCAATTAAACATTTAAAAGCTCTATGGTGCGTTGTGTGGGTGTGCGTGTACGTGTGTGTGTAGGGGTATTTGCAGTTCATTAAATGATGTTGCGAAGCAGCAGTTACCCCGACTCCCCCTCCTACCCTGCTACACGCCTCCCTCTGTCACGCTGCGCAGCCACTTCCTGCATAGTGGGGTAGCCTGTTTAAATGTGAATGTGAATGTTTTTCAAGCTTTGGCGTAAATTAACAAGCGTAACAAACGCACACAAACACATGCACACACACAAACATGGCAATAGGCGAGTAAAAATGTTTCTAAAGGGTGTCGCCAGCCGCGCTATGCCGCCCCCTGTGGGTGGCGGAATGAGCCTCTTTTGGGATGGCGTAGGAGCTGGAGAGCAGCTTGAGTGGGCAAGCGGGGTAGGGGGTATGGCCTTAGCCTAGCAATCGACGAGGCCTGGGTTAATGTACTCTATCGCACAGCGACTAGGCTGGCGGCGTCTGCTCTCCGCCAAAACACCCTACTTCCTCCCTGGGTGGGGGCTGCGATAAAATGTTGTTTTATTTAGCCCGAGCACACTGGGAATGTAATTCTAACATTCATTTCAATTTTTTTTGTTTTATTTTTTGTAATTGAGGAAATTTTCATTGAAACAAATTAGCCGACTCAATGAATGCGCGGAATGAGTGTGTGAATATGCCAAATGGGTGTCATGGTTTGATTATGGGGGGAGAGAGCACAGGCAAGTTGAATGCTTCATATCAATGTCAGGGTCAAGCTAATTAGGCAGTCCGTAGAGCAAGATGACACTCCATAAAACGTAGCTTTATAATTTCCCTCAACTTTACAGCGTTCGCCACTTTTTCTCTCTCTCACACACTCTCCTCCGTTCCTCCCACTTTTCGCTTTCGCTTCTTTTGTTTCATATTCATGTCAGGTGTACGTATTATTAGCTATTCCCATGCCCTATGAGGTTCTGATTCTCTCGTAAAGCCCTCTGTTAATTTCCCTTTTTCACCTCTTCTTCCTCTTTTAGCCCATGGGTTTTGTACGTTCCCTCCTCCTTTTCATATTCGTAATCATATATGCAGAACCAGAAAACAAATTTATAGTTTATTTGTCGCGTTCTCTATGGTTTGTTGCTGTCAATTCATAAAAATTATGTTAATTTTCAAACACAATTTCGAATACATTTTTTTTCGAATTTATTTTTTTGGGCTGTCCAATTGAACGAATAAATTCGAAAAAAAATCGTATAAAAAACGTATAAAAAATTATAAATTCAAACAAAATGCATGAGTAACGAGAAAAAAACGTGCACGCACCCTACTTGACAGGGTAGCTAGAGGTGAGGTAGTCCCCGTAGGGAGGGTGCTGCCTACCCCAGAGAACAGCGAGGGAAGCGCGTGCGCGGCCGCCTTTGACACCTGAAGCAGACAATTGCAACCGGAGTAGCAGAGAAAGAGAGAGAGAGCGGGGCAGACACAGGGAGATGGAAGGAGACAGATAGTTCGGTTAGGGGTGCTCTTCACCCCATGCGCTGCGCTTGCCACTTGAGCTGCAAATTATAAAACCGTGAAAAGCCAAAAAAAAAGCGTAAAAAAAGTTTACTATCTTGTGTGCACAATCAGAGCAATAAGATGGGAAATAACCGGGTGTATATCATGATGAGTAGAGCAGAACAATCAATGCGAAACTGACTCGACTGCCCTGTCTTAAATCGGGAGAAACCTCAATATTCTTCTCAATTTCACTCAGGAAACATTTTAAAATTGATTTCTATAATAATTACATATCGCCTAATCGAATACCATGAAAAATTAAAGATTTTAATTTTTTTCAAAATTTTCAAAATTGTGTAAGGGGGTGAAAATATGGCTAAAATTTTTAAAATTTTTAAATCATTTTATTTGGATATTAGATCAATCTAGAGGCCAAACCATGAAAATAAAGACATTCCAAACGAAAATCGGTTGAGTTTTGGCAAAGTTACGGCTTTTGGAAGTGTAGCTGGGTTTCTCAGGTTTTTTAAGTGTCAAGATCTTTGAAGCATGGGTGGTCCAAATTTTCAAATTTTGAGTACCTTATGTTTTTGTTCTGAAATTATCTACAGGTAAATTCAAGAACAAAATGCCATTCCAAATGAAAATACGTTGAGTTTTGGCAAAGTTATGACTGTCGGAATGCTTCAAGGGTCCCTTAGGTAGTTGGGAAAGGGGAACTTTTGGAAGCATGTATGGTCAACAATTCTAAAATTTTGCGACCTTTATTTTTGATTTTGAATCAATGTAGGGGTCAAACCCTTAACAAAATGTCGGAATTTTGGCAAAGTTATGACCTTTAGAAGTCTAAAAAGGTCTCTCAGATGTTTGACAGGAAGACGTGTGGAAGCATGGATGATCCAAAATTAAAAATTTTGAGGACACTTATATTTTTGATAGTACTTCTATCTAGAACAAAATGAGATTCCAAGATGAAATCGAATGATTTTAGAGATAGGTTAGGTCACTCAGCTGGTTGAAAAGGAAAATCTGAAATTGCCAAATTTTAGGAGCCTTATTTGATACATTATATTGATTGAAAGCAGTACATAGCCACGAGTATATTTATGTATCTACTTTTTAGCTGAGCTTTAATGAATCACAGTTAGTTTGCGACACCTCTCGAGGTGCCTCTGCCTGGAGTGCTACACGAAACTGGGTGGAGTGCGTCGTCGTCGACTAGCGACAAGTCTACGACAACTTAGAAGAAGTAGAGGAAGACACATAAACAGGGGCGCATCTAATTTGCATAATTTCATGAAGATGGAAAATAAAAAACGTGTAAAAGTAGCTAAAGAAGGCGAGGCGAGGCAAGGCGAGAGAGAGAGCGAGAGAGAGATAGCGAAAGAGAGATGGGTTAAGGAGATGTATGAGTCGACGAAAGTGAAGTTAACGACTCGGGAAGCCGACCGAAGAGCGGCCTAAGAAGTGGCTGATTATCGTGATTATGTATGCACACACACACACACAGTCTCGAAACACTTCGTACAGGTCGAAAGACAATAGAATTATGAGGTGTTGAGCGTCGGCTTGATTAGCGGAACGTCTATAAAAACAAATAAAAGTGGAATCCGAAACAGGGTCTAAGAAACCCCGGCGGGTATAGCTCGCAGTGCTAGCGCCTCGTTAGATAGAAAGACAATAGATGGAAAGTTATGTGTTTCAAAGTATAAACTGAAAGAAAAGACGCAAAACCAAAGCGAACTAACTAAACACGACTAATAAGGTAGAGTGGCAAGTGGGAACTCTTGCTTCGGCCGAGTGAGAATCATCATAGAATCAACTTTGGCCCAAGATCGAGTTGAGATTATTATTCGTGACCTAATCAAAAAACCTAAAACCTAAATGAAGCAGTTGTTAGTTGGGATAGAGGAAGTGGAAATGATCTTGAGGTTTTTCTTTAGCCAAAAGTTGAAATTGAATTTTAATGACTGGAATTTTAGTTTGAGGGATTGAGCTAGGTAAGGAATTGTGGGAGCAGAAACAAAAGGAGCGGCTGCTCGTTGTGGAATGAATGAGATAAATTGGGATATAGGATAAGGGTTGCGACAGTTGCAGAAGAGGCCTTCGTCTCCTTAGCTAACCCAAACCCTTGGCGTATGGATGGAGCATGGGTCGGCTTAGTGTGTCGTTAGGGTATCGTTGGGGTATGCTGCCAACAGTTAGCTTATAGTTCTTAATAGTATAACCAATAAGGTACTAAGAGTTAACCTATCTTAAAGGTCTAATCTTAACCGGAGCCGCCTATCAATTCATTAGCATTGATTTTTCTCTTTCTAAGAACGTTCCTTAGGGTAGCGGATATGGGCAAGCATGTAATAGCCGCGTAAGGTCCTTTAACTTTACCTTTAGCAAAGCTATGAATTCTAGTTAGAAAATCCAATAAGACAGTATGGGTTAACTAAAGGGTTTAGCTGGGTATAGCTAGGCTGTGTTACCGAGACAATAGCTCCAGGTTTCCTGCTACCAATCCATTAGCATTGGGCTATCTCCCACCAAGAACTGCTTTACCTCTGCTTTCCCAGCTCATTTTTCGCACCATTTGATTAACTCTGATTGAGCTACCCCTCGCCCTGGCTGAGTCCGGGCCTGCATCGGATATCTGATCTCTCGGACCACAGGCCTGACAGTTCAGGTGTTAATGACTCCTCTACAGGCACGGCAGAGCTCAGTTCAGCTCAGTTTGTGTTTCGTTTGTTTTGCATGCCTGAAATTAGTATGCTGCGTGGAACGAGGCCTACACGATGATGCGTCGTCCATTGTTGTTCTGGCCACCCCAAATACAAAAAAAAAAAAACAACAATGCCTCGTCCGGCGGCGGCGGTTCGACTGTCCGCTCGGGCCTTTTGTGTGGCACGCTCATATCCGGTAGCCGGCCGGTGTCGCTCTAATGCCATATAATGGCTTGATAAACTCGAAAAGGCCTCGCACATCGAACATGTTGCAAGCGATCGTGTCGCGGCGTGATGGTTCCGGGGTTGAAACTCGCTTAGGTTCGAAGTCGGAGGTTGCAAGTTGTGCCGCGGTACCGCGCTTGAGCCCAGGGAGTTTCCACGACCTGAAACGTGACTTCAGTTTCAACACAAACGTCGTGTCGTTAGGTCGTTGTATATACGCGTGGGTTTCCGTGGGTTTTCGTCTATCAATCGAAGCGAAATAAAAAATTACGCGAACTTGTAGTATTGTAGTGCGAATCTGCGTGTTTGTATCTCAAAGATACAAACGGAACTTGTAGTAATTTGTATTTAGTGTTTAGATCGATTTAGTATTTAGACTCGTTTCAAATGTGCAATACAAATGCTTAGCAAGTGCTGACCTACCTGTCGAGGATCGAAATCGAGAGATCCCCGCTTGACCTAAGCAAACAGAGAAACCCAGAGAAAAGAACAAACTGAAAGTGAACAAAGTGAAGCTGAAGAAAGAAGAAAGAATTGTGTGTGTCTGTTTACCTGAGCCTAAGATTGAAAACAAAATGAAATATCTAACACATACACACAAGGAATCCTACACATTGGTAGCACGCAAGCGATACATGAAGAACCTGCTGTACGTATATAACCGAATAACCAGAGATAGAAGGGGGAATATCTCCCACTATAAATCATATATCATATAATATCGTGTATGACATGTACAAATATTGATGCTGCCTGTGAGATATGCGAAAATTATGCAAATCACTTTGAAAATGTTTTGCATGCGAAATGCGGCTTGATTAGCCTGTGGAAATTGCATATCCCTCTGAAATTTTCCTCCACTTTGGCATTGCACTCGCATTCGCATTAATTAATGCAATTTCAATTTTCAATTTTCGTGAAGTGCGCATAAAATATGCTAATTTTCTATCTCTGCTCGACAAAAGTGGAAAATGTCACGGGCTCATTGTGCGTGCGTGTATTGCGTGTGTTTGTCTCTCTGTCTGTTTGTCTGTCTGTCTGTTTGTTTTTCTTTGTTTGTCTGCGCTTGCCTTTTTCGCATTTTCGCATTTTTCCCAAACCACAAAATGACAAAAATCGCACATGAGTTATGGTTTATCAAAGGGGCACCCTAAGGCTGCGATCGTTTGCAATCGGAGATGCAGTCGGAGCTGCTTATCGAGCAAGGAGTGGCCTAGGCTAATTCTGTGAAACCCTTTTCCGTTTCCTTGTCGTCTTTGTCATACGTTTTTCTCAGTGTTAATTAAATTTATGATTAATGAATGACGGCACAGGATGCTGATGAGCAGAAGAGCGCAGGACGATGATGATGCTGCAGTTGCAGTCGCCGTTGCAGTTTGTTGTTTGCTCAAACCCCGCTGCGGGTAGGGGGATAATGCATAACAAAACAGGGACATGCAGTTCTCAGTTCGCGCATTAACCGTGTAAGGCGATACCCGCTTTTAGACCCCGCCAACCCTTTTTCCGCTGCTCTGTTCTCGCTGCCGCTCAGTTTGCTCAGTTTGCAAATCGGCAGAGTCAACAGCAGCAGCAGCGTATTGGCAAGCTCATTCGCTGCTGCTTATCAGTTTGCGGCGATCGAGGCACGCTGGCAACTCTCTGTACCGTGTACCGTTAGGCGTTAAGCCGCTGTCGACGTCGCTGTCGCGTCTATCTCGCCGCACAATAAATCACTTTGGGCAAACCCACACATATACACAGTGGGGCAAAAGCCAAAATCAACTCGCCCCAGCTCCGCAGTTCTACACCCCCTCTCCCTCTCTCCCTGCAACTAACCGAGTTCAACAATTTGCTTAGCAGACGCCAACGCAGCCAGGCACAGTCGGGTCAGCTGGCGGTTTAAGACGCGCCCGCAGCACGCCTGCTGCTGCGAAGTGTAGAGTGAGCAGGGGCAGGGGCAGGGGCTGGGGCGGGGGCAGGAGGCAGCATGCAATTGCCAGCCGACATGCAATATGGCAACAGCATGTGTAATTAGAAGGCCGCGACCGCTGAGGAAGTTGCATTAGCGGGCAATCAAAACAATTTGTTGCGCTTCGCATAATCATAATCAATGCGAGCTGTAAAAAACGCGGGCGCGTTTTAAAACGCATGCAGCTATAATGTGCTGCAACTTGCATTAGCAGCTAATTAAAAGTGTTTCTGATTACAGTGTGCGAGCGCGAAAGTCGCGCACAAGTCGCGTTGCAGTCGCGCCTGACGCAATCGCGCCCGGTCTCTGGCCTGGCAGCTGTAATACGCAAAGCGTTTAACCTACTAACACGTCGCTGGCGTCGCCGGCGTCGCTGCTTAGCCCCGCTTAGCGCAAACTGCGTGAACGATCGATCCATCATGGCTGAAACTGATGACTTGCGCGACTTACATCGCTCAATACGTCATTGCTAGCGTCAATGTGTCAAATTTTCGGGAAATGCGTTGCAAATCGCGGTAGCGACTTCAGTCGCAGCGCACTCGGCAGCAGCACAGCCTCAGCATGACGCTGGCAGCGCAGTCAGCCGCGCAGCCCACATCAAATAATTGCAAATTAACCAGTTGAGGTTGTTGTTGCTGATGCTGCTGCTCTTGCTGTTGCTATCGCCTTGGGCAACACACAGTGATTTGAAATCGCGCATATTATTTGACCTTGTGTGCGCGTCACCCACGCGACTTTAAACGCGCCGCAGCGCAGAACTTTGTCGAGCCGCAAATCGAAAATGAGAATGAAAAGTTTTTCGCATTAAAAAGTCGTAGCTGTAATTGCCTTTTGCAAGTCGCACCAGGTAACCAGATAGACAGAGGGTCGAGCGAGGGGTAACAGAGAGGGGGGGGAGTATCCAGAGCAACACCTTGACCCGACTAAGAAAGCGCGCCAAATCCACAAGCGGCGCGTTTTTGGGGCGGCACGTGGAACGCGCTGCGAGCGTGTTTGTCGCACATCAATTGCAGGCTAGTCGGAGCAGGGGAAGAGCGAGGGGAAGAGGGGCAACTGCCTGTAGTAGTTCATAAATATGCAAAGTGTGCGCGGTACTTCTCTCCATTCTTCCCTGCTTCGCCCCCTCGACTTAGGCACATTATTTATGTAGGTTCTCTCTCTTTTGCACGCTGCTACAGGTTCCCCAGGCAGGCCGAGTATCAACGCGCTTAAACGGTTATTACCGGCGTTTTCATGCTGCATTTGCCTCGAGTCCATCGCCAGCTCCTCCATCCAGCTCCAGCTCCTTCAACAGGTTCAAGACGCGACGCCGAGCCAAGCTCAATTGCGTGTCAAATTGAACTTGTTCCGTGGGGGGGGGAGCGGTGCGAGGGCAGCTCTTGTAGTTGTTAATGACGCTGCCTGCCAGCTACCCAGCCAAGTCTGTGTGTATGTGTGTGTGCGAGAATAAATGGATTGTTGACTTGTTGAAGTCGCTAAAGATATTTGCATAATTATCGAAGCAGGCGCAGCAAGCAGCAAGCAGCAGAAGATCCTCGGGCAGGGATAGCGGCGCAGACCTTGGCTGGGCAATGGATGAGGAGGGCAGATAGTGAGTAATGGATAATGGATAATGGATAATGTGTAGGACGCTAAGTAGCTTTTGCCTTGGGAAATTAACTAGGTTAGTTCGGGCCAGTTAAAGCAATGAGAAGTGATGAAAATAAGGTGAACACAAGTAAAAGAATCCATCATACATACATACAGGAGATGCTTTATCGAGTCGGTCTAGCAGAGTTAAAGGCAAAGATATTCTAGCTTCTCTTGGGATCCTACCTTGTCTCATCCTACTTTCATTCATTTTTTTCCAGCTGCATCAATTTTAAGCAGATCACAGTGATCTTCAAGCTACACCAGGGACTTGGTGCATATTTTATTCTTTCCTTAAGAGATGAAGCTAGCTCATCTCTGTTTTAGTAGCAAGTCAAGCGCATTTATTAGATATCACGAGTAGAGATCTTGCCCACATCTTCTTCAAGCGATCTTCGGTTTCTAAAGAATCTAGCTCTATGCTTCTAGTCTAGCAATCTTGTTCTAGCTTCATCTCTCTTTCGATAACTTTCTTTCAATTGTTTAGAATATATTCCGAGTCAAGCTTAATCATATTCAAAAGTTTCGACTTCATTCATTGCAAGCGCGCTCCATCTCTTTCATCAGAACATCTGCTAGCTATGCCTATTCTAATCTCTCGCCTCATCGCTCGCTCATTTCACATTGTTTGACTAACCTGATCTACATGTAACACTTTCACCTCTCACCCAGTTATCGGGTTACCGCTGCTACTGCTGCAGCTTCCTCTTCTTCGCAGAGTTCACTTAGACGTATTGGGCTAATCTGCCTGCAGCATCTCAGATTCATTCTCTCTTATTTCTCTCGCTTGATTGTTTTTCCCATGTTTCACACTGACCACAGCTGCCCCTGGAGGTAGCTCCTCCTACCCCCTCGCTGACTTTCACTTTAATTGCGGCTACTTTCCTCGATCGATCAGCCAAGAAGCTGTGACGCTATAAATTTAGACAACTGTCAGCGATAGCGAGAGGGGAGTAGGCAGCGAAAACTCAGGGAAAACCTTAAGCAAACAGCAGCAGGAACAAGTTCCTCGGGTTATCAATAAAAGATGTGGAAAAATGCCCACGAAAATTGTGTAAATTCAACCCAAAAAAAAAGCGGAAGAAAAAGGAAATGTAAGAGAAAAGAATGCCCAAGAAAGTAGCTGGAAATTATGCAAATTTCCCAAAGTTTTCCGGCAAATTTGTGGCTAATTTACGAGCCTAGAGAGAGAGAAGTGAGAAGCGGCAGGGTGTGGCTCGGAGTGCTGTACCTGAAGGTACTGCCAAGGATGGGGTCTTATCCTGTTTGCTTTCGAGTGGAACGTGTTGCATTTATGAGGTCGAACGAATGAGCAGGAGAACGGGTTTCATTCTGTTTTTCCCTTCTCCTTTCTCCTTTCTTCAGCAACCCCTCAAGACGCTGCAACCGAGACAAAAGGAAACTGGGCAGAGACTAGTTTTTCCATGCACGTAACGGAAATGAGAAAAACTTGCACGCGAATCTTGAATCTCGAATCTCGATTCACAATTCGAGAATCGTGAATTTGAATCCGCGCTCGGAACTAATTTTAATGACAATTCACGCGGCGCGAAAGGAAACGCTCGCGCGATGTCTCTCGCTGTCTCGATGTGAAAATGCCACCCCGTTTTCCGCTGGCTGCAGTAGCTACCCTCTACCCTCTATCCCTTTTGTTTCTTAGCTTCTTCTGCTTCCGCGACTTTCTCAACTTGTTCGTGTCCATTCATCATAAATGGCAAAACGAATTTTCAACTCAATTTTCACTTTTCCCTCTAAATATTTCACATGTCCTGCGGCTGCAAATTATGCTATTAATTACAGGACCTTACAGGATCTTACAGGGTGCCTCATAGGGAGGTCGCTGTCTCTCTCGCCAAGTCGGGCGACCTCCTAGGGGTCTCTCTCCCTCTTGCTGCGACCTCAAAAGTGTCTTTTGACTCCGGCAAATCCCTTAACGCTGCTGCTGTCCCAACTGTCCGCTCTCCGTTGTCCGCTGTCCGCTGTCTGCTGTCCGTTATCGGGAGTGCATCGCACTGCAGTCCTTTTTCAACGTTCTTTCTATGTCCTGCCTGTTCCTGCTGCGTGTGTGTGTGCGATATTATCAGTTAGTTTGCTCCAGTTTTTAGAAGCGAATGAAAACTGTCGCCTGCCCATAGTCCCAGCCAGCTGTCCGTCCGTCCGTCCCTTTGTCCCTTTGTGCACTCTGGGGACTTGATTTGTCTCTCTCTCTCTCTCTCGGTCTGCCTGGACATTTCCTGTAATTTCTCACCGGAAAATGTAAAAACTACACACTGTCTGCGGCTACGACTGCGAAATCACTTGACTCTTTCTGGCTCAACCTACCTCTCCCTCTCCCCCTTTCTCTGTCTCTCTGTCTGTCTCTTGCTCTCTAATTAGCGCCTGGGGAGCGCTGAGAATTTGACTCTCTATCATTTAGCTCAACTAGCTGCGCTTCTAGCCCCGAAATCCCTCTGCCCCTGCCCTCGCTTTCTGTTCTACTGTTCTACAATTTCTCATAGATGGACAAGTCTTTCCCACGTGGCCGCAGCAGCGGATATTCCCGGCCCCAATCCACCAAAAAATGAGAAAAGAAGAAAACCCAACTCAAATCCCAGACGCGCTTTTTGTGCGCCTTCTGCAGTAGTGCACTGAGAGAAAAGTGTAGGTGAAAAGCAGTCCCAAGTATTTAAATTCATAAATAAATAATTTGGGCTTAGAAATATGGCTTGCATGACGTCTGTGTGTAGATAAGTATTTTCTTTCTTCTTCAAAACCTGCTTAGTCTTTTGAATATACACGCCTCCATTTCTCTCAGTGCAGCTAACACTTGCCGCCTGTCGCCGCACTCACTGTGCTCCGCGCTTTGCGCTCTGCTCGCTGTGATTAAGTGCAGCGCCCCAACCGGGGGCCATATATCTTCTCTGATATTCCCAACTCCTTTTCAACTGTCAACGCCCCAAGTTGCGCCAATTGTGCCGTATTCTTGTTGTTGTTGCCCCCCAATGTGGTTGTTGTAATTGTTTTTCTTTCATTAGTAAACATTTTCCACTCTGAACTCGACGCGACGCGGCGAAACTTGAAAAAAAAAACGAAGAAAAACACGCGCTATGCGCCGCGCATGCCAAATGAGTAGGCCGGGCAGGGGGCTGGGGGGAGTGTGCGGGTGGCTGAGGGGTGTCCTACGAAAGGGCTCACATAAATTTGCATTTAATGAACAGTTTTCGGTGTGGCAAAGAAAAATCACAGAGTCAGAAGGGGAGGCGAGGAGAGCAGAAGTTGAAGGCGTAGCTTGAGGAAATATTAACGCTTTGTATGCTTGTAATAGCTTTTAATTATGTGGGCGTGTCAGCTGCCTCCTCCCCCAACCACCCTCATGCAAAGACAAACAATGGCGCGCTCAGCTTTTTTTTTGCTGTTGTGTCGTGTTGCATGCCACAAACGCAGGCGCAACCGCAACAGGAAGCGACCGCAGCAAAAGAACGCAACTAACCCACATACCTCAGCTGTCCGCTGCCCCGTCTACACCCCCTACTCACTGCCACACCCTCTCCTCCCCTGCATATCCCATATCATGCGCATTGCTTACCCGCTTTACACTCACCTTGACTCATGATATATCCCGACTGACTTTACAATCCAGTTCGCGCTCTCTCTCCCTTTCTCCCATCCCTGTTTTTATTGCTTGATACATGAACAGGATTTCTATTTATTTTCGCTGCTCATGTGTGCGTGTGTTTCCTTTGCTCGTCGCATTTTCCAACGAATTCATGTGAAAAATTGTCATAAAAATGCAATAAAATATTGTCTCGTAATTTGATCAGTTCAACTAGAAAATACTAATAAAAATACTGCAAATACTGTTTTTGTTTGAGTCTGAGAGAGTGGGGGCAAAATATGAAACATTTTATTTGATTTTAACGTTTGTAGTTGGGTGCGGGGAGGGGGAGAGAGAGAGAGAGATGGTAAATGCCATCGAAAGCAATAGAAATATTTGAAATTTGTCATGTGAGAAATGAAGGAAAAGACGAGAGAGGGAGAAGAAAGGGAGAACAGCTGAATCGGTTAAGAAAATAATATCATGAAATGTTTACTCACAACGAGAACAAAACGAACCATCAAAAAATTAATCGATTGGTTTTTCATACAATTTATTTTCTGATGTGCTTTGGCGAATGCTCAAAATACTCTTCATATTCCGATGCGGTGTTTTTTTGATGTTTCAATTTAACACCGCATATTTTGTTTGCAATTGCCTTTCTCTCTCTTTTCATTCTCTTTCTTTCACTTATCTGTTTTATTTATAATTGTAACAGCTGTAGCTACTGTCGCGCCGTCTTCGTTCCCCGCTCCGCCTCTCTCACTCGTCCTGTCTGCAGCTCCTCCAATTACTCAGCAACGGGTTAGGCGCACTCCACATCCACTTTCACTCTCTCACTGCTCTTCCCAACCCCGCCTACACTCTCTCTCTCTCTCCCTGGCACTCACACTTGAAACTATCATCAACTCGAGCTGCAATTCCCGTTGTTGTTGTTGTTGTTGCAGTGATGATCTCTTGTTGTTTTTGTGAGCGTCGCGACTCGCCTGTTGCCTTCTGGCCTTGTTCTTGATATCCTTTTCCCATAACTGTCATCATTTTATGTGTGCTCGCTTCTCCCCCCTCTCTCTGTCTGTCTCTTTTCTCTTCACGCTACATGCGCAACTCCCTCTAGGTGTTAATTTATCGCCAGCGGGAGCAGCTCCATCTGCAGCAAATTGTTTATGAACAACAACAAAGTGTACAACAGGAACAACAACAGCACGCAACATTGACAATATTCATCACTTTTGTTTTTGTTGTTCTCGAATGTGGAGCAGCAGCTGCAGCAAACGCAGCAGCAGCAGCAACAGTTGAAACAACAGCAGCATCCTCTGAGTTGCCACTGAGGTGTCCTCTGCACTGTGCTTGCCACTTCCTATGCCCCCCGCTACTCCTACTCCTCCTACCTCTCCTTCTTTTCCCTCTCTCTGTTTACCCCCGCTGCCTCCATCTCTGTTCACTTTGTTGCGGCTTCTGCGACAAAACTTGAGCAAACCCCAAAAATACCAAAAAGTAGAGGCAAACACAGCACACACACACACACAAACACACACACATGCACTCGCACACACTCCAGGCGACAATAAGCACGGCAACAAACTCGACAAACACACAAAAAGAAACGTCAAAGAGCAAAAAGAAGCTAAAAATGTTGAAGAGGCACTCATAATTTTTGCTCTTGTTGCAGTTGTTGTAGTAGTTCCTGTGCGCATCATCGTTGTTGTAGTTGTAGTTGCAGCTCTCGTTGTTGTTGCTGTTGTTGTTGTGTGCCTCATGATGCGTGAGCGCAACTTAAGAACTTGCGAATCGCTTCACTCCAACTCGAACTCTCTGAGAATTTTCGCAGTGTTGCTCTTGAGCAGGCAACTCTGGCCACTGTGGCAACTCTGGTAAAAACTGGCAAAACTGCGAGATGAAAAGGAAGATTAGAAATCCTTTTCGAGTGCACTCGAGCCTTCAGACGACGCAAGAGAAAGGGGGACGCATTTGCCTGATCGTTGATTATGGGAAAAACTTTTGCGGGACTTGAGTGAAATTTGTTGCCAGCGAAAAGTGTAGGAAGTAGGGAAAGAAGAAGGAAGGTCTAGGAAGGACTGTTTTCTAATAAAAAGTCTGAGTATAAGATACGCTGCTTATAAGATACGCTGCTTAAGATCTTTCCAAGCTTCTTATTGGGTTTCTGCCGCTTCGCTTGAGAACCACTCCCTGTATCGTATAACTGCCTGCAAGCTTCTATGACTTCATAGACCTCTTGACATTACCTCAATGACCATTTTGGGCAGTTCTTTCTCTGTGCACAGGCCCTATTTCTAAGGCCTTTCATGCTGACATTCCCTTCTCGAACTCGAGTTCTTCTCTACAGTTTGATTTCTTTTACGACTTAAACGTTCTGCTCAGTTTCGCTTGAAGATGTCAAGTTGCTTTGCAAGCGGTCTTTATTAACCCCCCTAGACACCCCCCTTTCTGCCACTGGGTAAACCCTGAGGAATGTCAGGCCGGGCGAGCAGTCGAGGGTTGCCTACGCCGGCTGAGGCACTCGAGTTTGCGCACTCGATTGAATCAGTTGAATGTGACTTGGACGTGGCTTTGGTTTTGCCTTGGCACTTGGTCTTGCACTTGGCGCTCAAGCATGAAGAGATTGCATGACGATGCGGCCCAAGTTCGTCGGCGACAATGAGGCAACTTGACTAAGTTTGTCTCGGCTTGGCTGGCCACGTAGAGAACGAGGCTTGTGATTAGCTTTTTGCGTGCACTATTATTAAACAGTTTCCTGTCTGCTCTCTCATTCACTTCCCACTCTCTCTGTCTCTCTCTCTGTCTTGCAGGCGACAACATGCCTTCATGGCAGCGGGCAGCGTGAAGCAACAACCCGGCGCAGGCAGCGCTGGCGGCAGCAGCGTCATACACAGCCCGGAACGGCTGAGGGGCGCGACGCAGGATCTCTTTGAGCTGCTGGAACGTGTGCAGAGCTCCAGACTGGACGATCAGCGGTGTGCGATGCCAGCGTATTTCTCACAGGTGAGTTGCAGTTACAAATATACCAAAAAATACTAAAATAATACCAGAAAATACCAAAATAATACCAAATAAAAGGCAATGGGATACACTAGCGGGTAACTGACTTCGTAAAAACTGAAAATATCAAACAAATACCAACAAAATACCAAAATATACCAAATAAATACTAAGGAAACACTAAGCGAGTAACTGACCTGGGGCAACTTGTGCTGGAATCTGGTGGCATAAGCTTAATATGTGGTAAATAGATTTCGCCTTTAAAACCTTCCCCCCAACCCCTCCTACTCTTGTGTCTAGTTCGGCTATGCCCCTACCCTACAGCATCCGTGTTGAACCTGCATTCGATCCCGAGAGATGACCCATAAAACAGCGAGACAGAAGGTCGTTAAAATGTTTACGGGCCAAAGGGCAACAACAGCAACACGGACATGAACGTGCATGCTCATATGACAGTCCAGAAGAACGAAATTGACCCAACTTTCAGACGGTTTTCACACCTCACACCCAGCTAGAAACGCTCTCCCTACCCCCACTCCCAATTGCCCCGAAGGGGGCGCACCTTTAAAAACATCTGGTATAATTTGACATAATCTGCGCTTTGTTGTGGCTCGCCAATAGAAATGTGCATTAACTGTAGGAGAGTGTGCGAGAGTGTGTGTGAGTGTGTGGTGTGTGTGTGGCAAACAGCGAGCTGGCAGGGATTACGCGCGACGCGAACAATTGTCTAGGTTGTGCTGTTGTTGTTGTTGCTGCCTTATGGCCAATTTCAGCTGCTGCGGCGAATTTCGATACAAGGTGTGGCACGGGAGTAGACCCCGTTTGATTGCCAATTTGTATTATAGACACTATTTTTTATTGCTTAAATTAAATGACAGCAACAGCAGATACAACAACAGCAGCAGCAGGAGGAGGGGAAGCAACAATTAGTTGCGCCTTGTCAACTGCACTTTCGTACAGTTTGAATAGCATAGCGAGTGTGTTAAGTTTTACCACTGTGCTACAGATGGCGCTATTAACATAAATAGACACTGCTTTAAGGCGCCACTAGCAGACGGCGCAAAGACTCGCTCAGCCAGATGGCGCGGCACAGTGGCGCCACAAGCAGAGCTAACGAACAGAGCACGATGTTTCACACTGCTAGATGGCGTAGCGGCACGGTGGCGCCTTAGTAAACTTAGTAAACATAGAAAATGACAGATGGCGCTGCAAAGTGGCGACCCTGTTGTTTGCTTTGGTAGTCATTGAGTTTGCACTTGCTACTCGCTACAGCACATAGATGGCGCTGTGCAAGTAGTTCACAAAACAAACAACATAAGGCACTAAAAAGAAATTGAAACAAACATCAGCTTTGTTTCAGGCTGTTTCTGTCTTTTTCTATCACAGTATAAAATTTGAATAATTGCATATTGTTTAATCTGCAGGATATATCAAACTATTTGAGAGCCTGACCGGGCTTATGCTCTTCTATGCTGCACTTCAAACTTTCCCCATCTAAAACCTCTTTATGGCTTAACCCACTAACACACACAGCCACACAGAGGTCTGTACATAATCCACTTTATAATTAAATTGTTGTTGATACTACATGCTGCCCTTACGGCGCTCTCCCCCACTTCCTGTTCCTCTTTCTCTGCTGCTTTATTCTCTATTCTGCTCAGCATCTTTTCACATTTTAATTTAGTTTTCGCAAGAAAATTTTCGTTGCAAACTTTGCTATCAAAGGCTTCGCAGAGGGATGTGGATTGGCGACTGCAACTAGCCGCCGCTTGCCTCTTGCCACACGCCACATGCCACACCGCTTCGCTGGTTCCTTGGGCTTGCCTTATGTTTGCACTATGTCGGCGCTCTATGCCTCATCTGCCTCGAGGAGTCCAGCCTCGTCTTCCGCCTGCTCCTGCTTGCCACAATTTGCGGCACGTAGCTATAGCGAGACAGACTGCTGCTGCTGCCTGCTAGGGCTTTCATGCGGGTCTTGGCTAAACTGGGTTGCAGTCGAAGTTGACTTGCAACTCCTTGGCGCGTCCCTGCTCCTGCCGCATCCTCTGCCACACCCTGTGCCACAGCCTCCTTGTTGGCCTCGTTTGCGCTGCGCCTTTTCAGCATTTAAAGTGAGTTTGTGCTTGCTCGAGTTGCAAAATTGAATTTATGTAGGCTGCAAGTGCAGCTCAAACTGTGCCACACACACACCCGCATGCTGCCACTTGGCTGCTGCATTTGCCGCATTGTCGCATGCCCCATTGGCCATTGCATACCTCGGGGCTAATAAAGTGCGCCGCGGTATGCGCTGCCTCCTCCTGGTGAGGAGGCATCCTCGACTGTTATTCCTCTCCTTCCCCGTCTCCTTGGTCCACTCCCCCTTTACAGCTGCTTGAAGCCTAATTAGGCAGCGTAAAAAAACGATTTAAATGCGGCTCACACAACCTGCAGATACATTTGTATCTTTTCTCCTGCGCCTTTTGTATCTTCTTGCCGGAAACTGGCCGCAGCTGAGGTTTCATTGTCCGCTGCGCAAAGCCGCTAAAATTTATGAGTTTGCCGCTGGCCCTTAGGCAGCCACGCCCCCCTGGCCCCTCCTGTCCACCGCCCCGTTCGCATAATAAAAATGTAACTTAACCATTTCATTTGGTTTTGGCTTTTTTCTTAGCCGTTTTTCTTGTTTTTCTCTGCATATATTTTTCACGCTATGCTGCCGTTGCCACTCGCAAGTGCCACATTAGAAGCTGCCACATGCAGCACACAGGTGGGCAGTGGAAGGGGGGAGGGGCTAGGCAGGGTTGAGGAAGACAGAGATATTTCAATGGGCTGCATGCAATTTGTCTGACAGTCGCTCTAAACTTCAACTTGGGGAAGGGGAGAGAGGGGTGCGGAGGGGCACACTGGCGCTGCATGCAACGAACGTTGAAGTTGTTAATTGCCTACGGTCGTCAGCCGCAACGACGCGTCGTCCTCAGTCCACACAATCCACACACACACACACACTCCTCCGTCCCGTCTTGTCTTCTCCCTTGTCTTTTTGGCTGCAGCAACTCCCACAGTCTGCCTTGGCTGTGCTTCTCTCTCTCGCTCTCTCTCTCACTCGTTTTTTGCAGTTGCATGAAAATGAGTTGCATTCGCACACACTCACACACACACACACTCGACGTCGTAAACACACTCGTTCTAAGCCGCAAAATGTGCGATGTTTATCTGATGCTGCTGCTGCCGCGGCCCACACGTCTTTGCAGCGCTGTCTCGGGCGTTCATTCGCATATGATCTACCTGAGACTCCTCTCACTCCATCTCCTCTCTCTTCTGCTCTCTCTCTCTCTGTCTCTAATCTACAGTGCCAGCTCGCTATCGCAAACACACTTGTTTGCTCTCAATCGATAACAAGTCTAGGCAAATACATGTATTTGCTTAAAATATACCAAAAAGGGAGGAAACAACCTTGCGGTATATACCAAAAAAATATACATAAAAGTGCGGAACAAATCCGTTGGTATATACCAACAACTAGACACAGCCAACTACAGTAAATACCCTTGACAAGTGCAACTTGGACAGTGCACACTGTACTTGTTATTTATTATTTATGTATAATTAGAGGGAGAGAGAGAGAGCATCTTTTGCCGTTAGTCGCAGAGCTGAGATTCTTGATTCTTTCAAAATTTCCCTCGCTACCCTTCCTCTCCCCCCTCCTCCACCACGGTATCTCTCTTGCCACCTGCATAAGACAATGCAACTTTAAACTATTTTTCCCTTTGCTTTTCGCTTGCAACTTTTGGTGGCTTTGACGTTGACGTTGGCCTCTGACTCCCCCAGGGCCAAACAGTCCTCCCTGCCCCGTGTTACCGCACAGCTCTTCCTCTTCCTACTGCCCCTGCCTTGCCCCTGAGCTTACCTCATGAGGTTTTTCCGTCTGTGTTGTTTGCTGCCATCTTGCTGCTTCGCTGGCTTCGTTGTTGATTGCCGTCTGTCGGCACAGCGACAACATTCATCCAGCTACGGCAACAGCAACAACTAGAGACAAATGACAACAACAACGTGTGCCTCTTCATCCTCCCCCTCCAGCTAACTCTTTAGTTCACAACTAATTTTAAAGCCATGTTTCGGTAGGGGACTCTGTCGCCTAATGCGGGTCTGCGGTTCCCATTAGATTTGTGAGCGCAGAAGAACAACACGAACTCGAAGAAGAAGAAGCTCATAGAACAAGCTTAATTATCATGGCACATGATTATCATAATTATTATCATACAAAACATGAGCTTAGGCTACGAGTACCAAGTTTTACCCACAGCGCTTCCCAAGGCAATTGAAAAATCTCTGGGATCGACTGGGTTAGGCTCGACTTGTGAACCAATTTCAAGCAAGCATATTGAATATTATACTATTATTATGCTATTATTAATCAAGCCTCTTTGGGCGTGTGACTGGAGATTTCTGCAGTAGAATCAAAAGAAGAAGTTGTCTGTTTCCATGCAAAGTATTCTCGTACTCTTTCGACTCAATCTACCCTCTGTAGAGGGTATACAAATTCCTAGTTTCATATTACCAGCTATAACTGTAGAAAGCCCATATATTTCAACTCGATCGTATTTCAAACTGTTGCTGTTGCCTTTGTTTATAAACAATTCTTAGAGCACCCTCGCATAGCACCAACAGCAACAACAACAACAACAATTTGAGACGTGTGCAACGCGTTGCTTTCGGATTGAGGGGAATACTTTGTATGTGCTGTTGTTGTTGTTCTTGGATTGTGTTTTTATTATATTGTCGTCGTCGCATGTTCGTATTGTACGTCAGTTTTACGACTTGAATGCCAAGGTCACGTGTGTCTAGCGCATAAATTGTGTTTGCTATTGGGGTTTCGGCATATTTCTTACGCTTCGATTTCGGCATTTTTGTATTTATTTTTGACCTGTTATAACGCCCACTGCAGAACTCATACCGAGCAAGCTCATATTGCTATCGTGTTGCGGGATAAACCTTAGTAACCGCACTACCCTCATGTGGACGATAATTTTTAGCTTCTGCTTAAGAACTATATGTTTATTTATAAATTTAATGTGTTTTCGGAATTTCCCATGTTTCACTGGCTGTAAAGCAAACGTCTTTGCCTTATCAAGGCATCTTTACATGCCGGGGAACTGCGTAGTCGAAGTACACGCATGCCACAATTCGCGATAAAAAGTTGAGTCTCGAAAAAGCGAACTCATAATTTGTTTACATGTTGCTTCTCTGATTTAAATTTGCCCAACATTTGGCGCCACAGTGCGCGGTAGCCTATGCCTGTCTCGTTCCAACGCACGCAACTTCTATGGCAAGCGCAGTTTAACAGTGCTGTACGGCGCGCACTGTTAACTACGCTCCCATGCGCTGTTAACGTGCTCTTCGCAACGCACTCTGGCGACGCTCGCACGCAACTCTCGCTCTCAAAGAGAGAGAGAGAGAGAGAGCAACGACGACAACAGCAGCGACAGTAGCAGCAGCGACGCTGTTAGCGCTGGCAGAACTGTGAAACGAAACGTTGCTGCGGTTCATTCCGTTTGTGTTATTCCAGTCGCACGCGTGTTCGTCGCGTCTTTAGCGGATCGTTGCATCGTCTCGTCTTCGCTTCGTCGTTTTGTTCGTTACGAATTCAAAACAAAACGCACGCGAGTTATTTTTAGAGCAACAACTGAAATTGAATTGAGTAAATTGAAAATCTTTCAAAATCCAAATGCAGTCGCAGTCGCAGTCGCAGCTGCAGGCGAAGACGTGTTTGTTCGTGTTCTCCAACAAAATCAAATAAAAGTCAAATTATAAATATATTTTCTCTGGCTGCTGCGGTGCGTGTGTTTCTTCTTCGTCTCCATCTCCATCTTCTGCACTCCACTGACAAAAATAAAACATCACAGCCTGACCGGTGTGTGTGTGTGTGTGTGCGACATGTGTAAGTGTGTGTTTGCTTTAAGTGAAAATATTTGCTTAGAAATTCGCTAGAAATACGCGCAGTTGCGATCAATTTGCATTAAAAAAAAAAGTTCAGCTCAGCTCGAAAGTCGCTTACAGTTTGGCAGTCGCTGGCTGACACTAACTGAAAAATAACCGAAAAAACCCGTCAAACAAGTCGAGCGGGACGTGCAAAGAAAACGCAAAAACAGCACCAACAACAACAACAACTACAGTCATAACAATAATTTGCGTCAGTTACGAATGCCGCAAGAAAAACGACTGCGAAAATTATAACAATTAAGCAAAGCTGCAACAACAACAACGGCGGCGGCAGCAACGATTACAGTTTGAAGCCTGCTGTGCGCGCATCCAACTCCCCTCAAACCCAAAGCCACCCACCGCAAGCAGCGTGGGCAAAGCAGTGTAAAACTGTTCAATGCAGCAGCAACTGTAGCCTGAGCCAGCAACCACAACTCGCAGAACACAAGCACAGCAAACAAAGCAACAACTGCAGCAAGCAGCAAGCAACAGCAGGAACAACAAGAACAACAACAACAAAGGTGGCATTTTATAGCGAAGGCGCTGAGCGACGTTGGGTGCGTCAGGCGGTCATGGGGGTGCTCAGGTGGCGCGATCTGCCCGGATCGCGTATGTCGTCGTCATCGTCGACGTCGGCGTCGGGTTCGGCAGCAGCAGCAGCATCTACACAGCACAACAACAACAATCAGCAGCAGCAGCAGCAACAACAATATCATCACAATCCACACAACAACAATCACATCAATAATAACAACAACAACAACAACAATAGAGAGGTGAGTTTTTGCGAGCGTGTCAAACTGCGTGCTTGCCTTGGGAGTGTGTGTGTGTCGAGAGTGTGTGTGGGTGTGCTTTGGCGATACATTTTCATTAATTAAATGCAATTTGGGCGTTGTAATTGGCGTTGTTCCGCTTCTCCCTCTCCTGATTCTTCATTCTCCTTGTTCGGCTTCGGTTTCGCCTTCGCCTTCGCGCCTGCTCGCTTAGTCACCAACGTGTTACAGTTGCACAGCAACTGCGTGGGCGCCATGACCGAAAAAAGCCTTGCTCAGTCGTGCCACAGTTGCACAGTCATTGCCTGCGCCGCAGGCTTATTGCTTTGGAATGGCTTTCAAACTGTCGGCAAGCTGTATTTAGGTTAGAGCAGCATTTGAATGAGTAGCTGAGGGTTGGGGCAACTGTGCGGCTTATCAATGAGGCATGTAACACGCGCGCTTCGGGTTTATTTGTATTTTTTTCGATTTCCTCTTTTTATTTTTTAATACCAATTTACATAAAAATGCTGCGGCTTTTACGTTTAAGTTGCTTCATCTCTCAAGAAATTTCCAACGCTTGACTGATAACACAGACACACACACACACGCGCGCGCATGAGGCACATATGCGCTGAAACTCCTTTCAACTACCTACCTAATGCTGCCGCGTGACCTTTCACACACGCACACACACACACTTGCATGACACAAAAGAATTTTCAGGCAATTTGTTCAAGATTGGAAAACCGAAATGACAACAACGAGCAAGAAGGAAAATGAAGAAGCAGAAGAATATACAACGACGCGAACATTGACATAAATCACTCGAAACAGCTTCCACAAATGGCATCCACACGACGCGTCGTTCCACACGGACAGCGAAAGCTGTGCGAGGAGCGTGCGCGGCAATCAAACAATCATTTTGATCATTATGAAGATTGCACAGCATTCATCATCATTACAGGCGATTATAAGTGGGAGGGGTGAAGAGAGGAGAGGGTTAGAGAGGGGGGCAGCGTGCAGGCAAAGAGAGTGTCAGTTAGAGAGTTAGAAATCCCATTCTTGCGTTACCTACGCACTCTTACGGTTTCCCTGCTTCCCCTGCTTCAGCTGCTCTTTACCGTTTCCCCCTCTGCCTTTTCTGCTCTTGCTTGCCTTCCACTGCTACACCTGCTCTTTCCCTCTTTATTCCCTCGTTTCCGCACTATGAGATCTTTCTTTCTCTCGCTGCTTTTGCCAACTTTCGCTCGAGCAATTTTCGTGGCAAGAATTATGCGTGTCTCTGACTCTGTCGACAGCTTTCAAATTGATTTTCTAAGGGGTAGAGAGGGATAAAGAGGGGGAAAGAACTAAATAGATCGCACGCTCCAATTCCCAAAATGGGCGACGCTTATCGGCAGCTCAAACCGTGTCTGCTTCTGCTTCTCCCCCACTGACTCGAAATCAATTTAAAGCAAAAGTTCCAACCGCTTTCTGTCGGCAGGGGGCGCTACTTCTACAGTTGCTTATCATTCTGCGTTTATCGCGTATTTCGTTTTTAATTTATTTCATGCTTTGCACAGTGAGCAAACTCAAAGAGTCTCGAATGATCTGAGCAGATATATAGCGCGTATATATACTATATTTCTTTCTATATTTGAAGTGGTTGGTGTAGGGGTGGCGGGGGAGGGGCGTGGCACCAGTCTGTCTGTGCGGCAAGCAAAAAACTTTCGCCTTCTATTTCGTCTGTCACAGATACACGCGTTGTATCTGTCAGATACTTTATGAGCACGCCGCCTACTAATGCCATCAGCTGTTGGGTTGTGTTGCTTGCACACATGCTCGACTAGGCGCGGAAACTGCGGGGTATGCGGTCTGCGGGGAAATTTATGACGTTGCCCACTTTGTGATGTCAAGGTTTCCTCGATGGTTTCCTGCTGCGCTCGCAAGGAACCCGGTACGGCCGCGGATACCCATCGGGCGTCGTGTACTCGTCGTGTACTCGCCCTACCTCGCCTCGTTGCGAGGTTGAAAAACCCGCGCCAAGGTCTACTCGGAGGAGGAGGCGGAGATGTCTTGAAAACGCTTTCGCTTTTTGCTGTCGTCGCCGTCGTCGTCGTCGTTGTCGCCCTTAAATGGACCGCGGGCTATGTAACTAACGACGCGATGCGACGTGTGGCACCTTCCTAGGCAAGGTAGACGCCCAGTTCCCAGCTCCCCCCCCACCTCTCCTGCAACGCCCCTGCACGCCAGCAACGCATATGGTTTGCAGTCGGCGGCCGCAGGCGCGTGTCTTGCATAATGGACAACGATTAATGCCTGCTCTGTTCGGGTGGTGGTTGCAGTGGGGGGGGGGACTGGGGAGGCCACAACAATGTGTGGCAATGCTGCAATTCGTGCTGTCTCTGTTTAACTGCCGCTGCAGCTGTCTCGCTCACTGGTTAGTTAGTTAGTGATTCATGGCAGTCGTGGACAGGCCAGGTCCGAGTGCTGCGCTCCTCCGCTCCCGCTTCACGTACTCACTTCCTTGCACAGCCACCGGATATGCGGTAGGGAATGAATGGGAGAAGGAGAGAGAACAGCAGAGATGAGGGGAGACGAGGGAATGCCAGGAGAGTCGAGAAGATACGAGCCGAGTCAAAAACACGAGGAGAAGGCAGTTGAGAAGGGTTTGGAGTACAGAAGGGTAGACAAGCAAGCAAGACAGGGAGCTCAGGAGTCAAGGAGTGCGGGGAGTGGGCAGCAGGGTAGCAGGGCGTCGGGAAGCCGGAGGAGACTCCTCGCGAATGAGGCTTCTGCTGCTGCTTCCGAGAGCATTAAAATTAATGTTGCTGCAAGTACTCTGGAAACGCAATCACAATTCATAATGAAAATGACAATGACAATGTGCATAATGATCGAGTTGATGATGATTATGACGATAATGATGAGTATTTTAATGCTTGATTATTATGCGCTGCCTCAGACTGATTAAAAGCCAAGTCAAGTAAGGATAGGCAGGCAGGCAAGCAGTAGGTAGAAACAGGCGAAGCAGAAGGCAACGATCTGATAAGGTCAGTGATCGAAAGAGAGAGTGAGAGCGAGAGCGAGAGCGAGAGAGGGACAAATAAGCAGCGTGTGCATCACTCAGCAAGTAAAGAAAATAGTGAAAACTCATTGAAAATGGAAAATATCATTGGCAGCTTGTAAAAAAGGTAAACAAAACAAACACGAAGTAAGAGAGGGGGTGAGGGCGAGCAAGATAAGATCGAAAGTGGACAGAGGCATATGAAATCGAAACCAGACACAAAGCGAGGGAGAGGGAGTGGGAGAGGGGCAGAGGCAGCATGGTAGTGGCACAGCTAATGCAATGCAGAATGATAAGCCAAACTGAAGTTCAATATCGTAACGATACGATACAATACAATACGATACAATGCGATGACCGATTCGTCATGCGATTCGTTTCAATTCAATTGATATTTCAACTGCATTCGATGTCGATTACAATTCAATCGATTTCATCACTCCACAAATTGCGTGTGTAATTTGGCAATTTACAACACTAACTTTTTTTATAGAGTTTTTTGTTAAACCATTTCATAAAATAGAAAAAACCATATTGACTTTTTGCAATGGGCTTGGCCCCATCGAGTCGACAGAGTCGGCTTTTTCACACGTGTTTTATGTGGTCTATTCATTCCCCAAGGCCTCCAGTGCGACAGACAATCGTCGTGTATTCATGAGTGTTGATGAATACTTTATGCTCGACGGGTACTCGCGCAGATAGATGCCTCCAATATCTGGCAGATACGTCGCAATTGTCGCAGCAAAATGTGATGACAATGCGGCAACCCGTTGCTACAAATCGGGTAGGGTTGCGGGGAGTAGCGAGAGGGTGCCATTGTTGCCGGTACTGCCTCAGCTGCTGCTGCTGCTGTTGCTGCTGGTGTTGTGTAACGGCAATGACAAGCGTCGTCTGGCAAAAGAAATGAAATTGCGACGAAGACAATGACAACAATTCTTTATACATATTTTTGGACGGGGTACCTATGGTACCTATGTAGGGGCCGTACCGGAGGTAGCTCATAAACATGCGCTATTAATTAAACAAGCGAGCGCGTTGCAACGTTGCGCGCTGCTTTTTACGGTAGCACAGCGCTACCTTAACGTGGCCAACAGTGAGGTAAGCCGCAGGCAGGTAGGGCTGCAGAGGGGCAGGGGCAGTGCCAAATGAAGGTAGCCGCGTATCAGCTGAGGACGCAGATAAGGCACTTCCCATATCAGTGTACGGCACCATATCTATAAGAAAGGTCTGCCTTGGACTCGTCTTTGTATTTGCACAGTCGAATTGCAGACGCGATAAACTCGAGATACCCTGTAAAAAATGTGTGGGCAACGACTAGCCTGACTCACTGCCAGCGCATATCTGCCTTTTGTCTCTCAGTCTAGACACGGTTTTTTTTGAGCTCAGCTTACAATTCTTTGTGCTTTATATGGAAAACGTACTTAGGAACCTTTCGCAGTTCTTTGTTTATACGTAACTCGCATTGTATAACCGCAGATCAGTTAGCTAACCGGGATAAGAATAGAGTAATGTGTTTACAGTGCAAACTTCGTGTAGAAATATTCCCGATCTATCGAGTTACACAAACAATACGATGCCATAACTCCATTGTGGGGTATTCCCGTGTTCTCCACTGCACTCTCTCTTTCAGCTTGTGTGTTTTCTTTCTGTTTCTTGTTTGTCTTGGAATCGGGCGATAAAACGTTTCTCTCTCTCTCTATTTACACGGTGCGACCTCTATTTTATCGCTTTATTAGTTCTTTTGATTAAACAATTTTGCGGGTAAACAAACACGATATACCCGAGAGAGATATAGTACGTGTTTATGGATACAACAAATATAGATCGTGTGGCAGCTGTTTGCAGTCTATTTTAGGTGAGCATTTCCATGCTGGAAAACGCGGAAAAGCTGACAAATTGTGAGCTGCCAAAATTGCGACAGCCAAGGGCGGCAGAGTGTGTGGAGTCGGGTGCAAGGGGCGTGGTGGTGAGACTGTCAAACTGTTGACAAATATGTGTAAAGTGATTTATGGGGCGCTGCACACTAATGGCGAAATCGCTCAGGTTCTGTGTAGATATAGCAGCTATAGCTATACTATATGCAAATGGCTTTTGTTTTCTTTATGGAGACAGCCCACGCGCTGTTTAAATAATTATGAAATGTTTACAAAAATATAACACACACACGCACACACACACACTACTGGCACACACATAAGCCAATCGACTACAGTTTACAGTTACACACAAAAAGTTTCACTGGGGAAAGAATTTGTCACTAGGCTGCAGTGCTGCCCGCTTTGGCTTTTTTCCCGTCGAAACTGGCTTTTATTTATGACTAACTGAAGCTGAAGAACTATTTGTACTTCTTGTATTTTAAGATATTTTTTTTTAGCTTTTTAAACGCCTTAAACGGCTTTGTTTTCCACTAGAAACAGCTTCTTTTTGTTCTCAAAAGCTGCCAGCACTGCTGGACTGGCTCAACTTTTGTATGGCTGAGTGTTTATTTCTGTATCTCCAAACTAGCTGAGAGTATCTGTGACCGAGTATCCCCGCAACTGTATCTGTATCTGTATCTTTAGCTCTGCCGCTCGGTCGGCCGCTTTTGTCAAGCAACGTCGAAAAAGTAAAAGTTGTTTCACTTTTTCAGCAGCAGCAGCAGCAACAACAACAAAAACAACAACGACAACAACAAATGCAATAAACAACAGCTAAATATTCTCTTGATGATTTCAAGATTTTCACTTTATTATTCATCGCCAACAACAACAGCAACATAAACAATATAAACAACAAAAACAAAAGCTTCCTCCTGCTCATTTCACATAATTCAAATTCGACTAAAAAACTTTGACAAATTCGTTACACTTTCGCCTTAAATATGCCACTTGTTAATGCCAGTCACTGATCTCTATAATAAATGCACAGCTAGATTAGCATAATATAATAATAATATAAACCATATAAATTCACATTTACATCTCGCACTTGCCGCATAATTTATTTTCGTTTAGCCGCAATTGGCAGTTGGCCGCAAAAAAGCGAAAAGCGAAAACGATGCGTGAAAAACTCTTTGAAAAATTTGTGAAAATTATTTTTAATTAATTCACAGTGATTTATATGTGTTTTTTACAATTACTTTGCGGCTTTTATTGTTGTTGGCCTTTACACAGAACTTGCCGCCTTGGCTGCCTTTTCGTGCATTGTTTTTTTTTTCGCTTTGCCAAATGTTATTGACCCAAATTGAGAAAATCTACAAGAAAATCAACAAAAAATAAACGAGAAAAAGCAACGCAACATGCTCGTAAAATCGCATTGCAAATAGAACTTCTGAGAATTGTGTATTTTGTATTGTAGAGTGGAAGTTGTCGCACTGAAATAGTCGCAACATTTCTCTGGCAATTCATTATGCTGTTCATATCACACTATATCGTATAAGTATTTATATAAACTGACGCGATCCCAACTGGGCGCATTTCCGCGGAAAACGTCTTCGGAGAAAAAGAAAACATCTATTGATCCATAACTTTCATGTGGTTCAATGACATTGATGTTGCTCGAGGAACTTTATAATTTTTTTAGGAACTATACGATAGTACATTCCTGTAGACTTGCTCAACATATTTTTCGGTTACTATCTGCATCGTTTCAGAGCTGAGCAGCATTTCGTATGATTCACAATATCGCAACTGCTTTGATATCTTATCTTATTACATTACTCCATTTGAATGCGTTTTGCAACCTTATCTCTTATCTCACTTATGTTGTAATGTCTATAATGCAACTTGTTGAGATTATTATACGTTTATTATGACATTTCTTTATCAATATCATGCGAGATTATCCTATACTATCATCAGTCCTTCGAGATTTTAAGCTTTTTTTTATGATATTTCTTTTCTTAACTAGTATTTATAATTATCAAACCCTTTCTTTAGCAATTCCTGGTTGCTTATCATATATGTTTGCGATGATATTTGTATATTGATCTATCTAATTTCATTAATAATATTTTTTTAGTTCTGCCTTTGTTCCATTTGTTTTTAATTTGCTGCTGGGGAATTTCTCAACGTATTTTCCCATTCTTCAGCTTCTTTCTTCTTGTGCTTCCTCTCTCTATTTACATAATTTGTGTGTTGTTTCTGCAAAATAAATTGGCAACGTTTTTGACAGCGTGTTTGCCTCAAGCACCTGTTGTGGCTTTGTCGCTTTGTATCTCCAACTCTATCTGTATCTGTATCTGTATCTACATCTGTATCTACATCTGTATCTTTGGCTTTGTCGGGCGGCCTAAATTGTCTTCTAGCCACAGCTGAATCAATACTCGAATAGCGCGAATACCTGTGCATAGCTGAGCTGCTCGGGCAAACTGAAAACCTTGTCAAACTGTTGACAAACCAATTTGCGCTCTATGTTTAGTTTGCAGTCCCCTCCCGGGGATTTTCTCTACTAATTTCGCGTCTAATTAGCGACGCGCTTGAGCCTAGTCTTGAAATTTAACTAACAATTAACATAATTGGCCGCTGGTTTTAGCTTTATTTTAGCAGTTTTTGGCGACATCGATTCGCCATTTTGCTGCCAGTTGCAAGTTTGGCTTGTGTGGCAAGTTGTGTGTCGTGTGTCGCGTCGTGTGGAATGCGGCTCTCATGCGATTTGGGTCAGCGAAGCGCGTTAGCCAACTCTTCTCCAAGCGGTCTTTGAACTGGCTAGTTTTCTTTACGAGTGTTTGTCTGTGCGTGTGTGCCTTGTGTGTAATCTGAGCCATGTGTATCATAATTTTTGCACTGCGCGCATCTTCTGCGAGCGCAGTTAGTGTGCCAAGCCGCAACGTTGCGCATACGCCACGTTGGTCGAGTGCGAGACTTATCGCAGCTGCAGCATCGCGCTGCCTTTTGTTGTTTTGTTTGTCTGAGTTGGTCCCCCTCTCTTTCTCTCTCTCTCTCCTTCTGCCTCTCTTTAACTCTTTCTACATTTGTTTTCGCTGCGTTGAGTGACCCAGAAAACGAGGGAAAAACTTTCATGCTGCTTGCCTGCTCGACCAGCTGCCTCTGCCTCCGCCTCTGCTTTTGCCTTTGCCTCGCCGCCTCTCAGCATGCAACCGCAGCAGCTGCAAGTGTTTTGCCATAGGGGGCGTGTAGTCACCACACCACACCGCCCCGCCCTGAGTGTGACGCCCCCTTTCAGCGTCTGCCTCTGAAAACAGCTGGCAATGGCATTTGACTTATAATTAAAAGATGCGATACGAGACGAGACGAGAGACTCTTGACTCGTCTTGCTGTTGATTTATGTGCCACATTTTGTTGCATCTGCAACCTGTTTGTGCCTCCCCTGCCCCCACTACTCTGATGATTAGGCAAGTGCCCAGTCCCAGTGCCGTTCGGAGTGATTAAAAATCGCTGCCTGCCTAACTATGTAAAACTTTTATTTATTTTTCAATTTCGTTTTTTCCGCAAGCATCTACGTGCCTTCGCTTTCCTCTCTTCTTCCTCTCTCTGCACAGTTTTTTTTATTATTTATTATTCAGCATGTGGTCTGATGAAAAACTTGTGCTATTAACAAAAATTTACATGCCAGTAAAACAGCAACAACTACAGCAGCAACTACAGCAACAACAACAGCACTTGGCACTGGTTTTTGTTGTTTTTTTTCATTTTGTAAACGAGTTTTTTTTTATAATATTTACAAACATTACAAACTTGGCTTGGGTCGAGCTGCGAGTCGAGTTTGTTTGCAGTTCTCGTGTTTAATGAACAAGTTATATTTTTTTTTATTTACTTACTGTTGTATTTGTTGTTGTTGTTGTCGTTGGTGTGCGTTGTCTGTTTGCATTGTACAACAGACTATAGCAACAAAAAAATCAGTTGTTTATGTAATCGCGAAGCAAAGCAATAGCAAGAGGAAACAACGAAATTTACAACTGTGTGATGGCTCTGAAACTGTGTTTAGTGCTAAGCGCAGCTGGGGCAGAAATAATAGTACCATAACACAGAAAAATAAGGAAAAAATAATACAAGAAAAAATACAAATTAAAAATACATTTTCTTAGCTTACTTAGCAAAGTTTGAAAATACCAGATAAAAACTAAAAATACAAAATTAAACATACATATATTTAATTAGTTTTTAAAGTTTAGAAAATAGCAAAATAATATTATTAAAATTAGTTTGGCCAAAAAACAGTAGAAAAAAGAAGAATAACAATTAAAAATGTAATCAAAGTAGTTTGTAGTAGCGCAGTGTGATAATCATTAATAATATAATTGTAGTTAAGAAAATAATAAAAAATACAAGTTCTAGTTCTTTTATTAGTTAGGTAGTAGCTCAAAAAAACATTAAAAATAAATAAAAAATATTAATAAAAAACCAAAGTTGAATGGAATTTTTCGTGTAGCGTTGCTTAATTAGATAGATTTTTGAAGCAAAGCTATATATGAGTTACTCGCTCGCTCTCTCTCAGTGGTTGTCTCTCCCCTCTCTCTCTCTCACACACACAGTTCTACAGCCACTGTGTGTGTGTCATTGAGCAGGCTGCCAATTTCAGTTGTGGCGGTTGCGGGTGGCGCAGTTGACTTGGCCTAAAGCGGCAGCTGGGACACACCTTGCACAACCAACAACAGGAGCAACAACAACAACAATAACAACAATTTGTAATAAGCCACAGAAAATATGCGCTGTTGTTGTTGCTTTTACCTTTCGAATTGCAAACGTAAAACTGTAAACGGGTTTGCAATTGTTCAAAATGCCTCCCCTTCCCCTCTTCCCCTTCTCGCAGCTAGTACAGCTGTCAGGCAAAAAGTGATTTGATTTTGATTAGTTTTTGCTGTTATTGTTGTTGTTTTTGTTGCTGTGGCCAGTTGCCTAGCTAATTGACCTTTTGGCTAGCATAAAAATTGAATCTGCGGTTTGCTTTGCCTCGCTCATTTTTCTGTTGTTGTTTTTGTTGCTATTTTCAAATCTCGCATGATTGAAAATTGATTTTTATTTCGATTTTCGAGTGTTTTGATTTGCTCTTTACCCCTCTTCCTCTATTTCTCTCTCTCTCCCTCTTAAGCTAATTAAAATGAAAGTTTTTTTGTTCGATTTGCAAAGTGAAATTGCCTATTGGCACTTGACAGCATGAAAGATGGTAGAGAGAGAGAGAGAGAGGCGGGTTGAGAGGGGCGCGAAGTGTAATTGCAATTGACAATCATTGTAAATTGTGAATTGCAAAGTGTTTGCTGCCAGGCACGCGCAGAATGCGAGCAGCAATAACAACTGGCAAAGCAAATGTCATAGAAAGCAATCGACTCGTGCCGGACAGTGTACACTGTGCACACTGGATAGTGGGCACAGTGCACAGTGGACAGAAGGCAAATTAAACTAATTGAAAATGCGAGTGCTGCAGGCAATAAATAAGTGCAGCCAGAGGGGGCAGGGATAGACAGAGAGAGAGAGCAGAGTTGAATGATTGCCAAGTCGAGAAGAATGTAAGAGAAAAATGTGTTCGCCATTGATATTGATGACAAAATGTGCAGAAAATCATTAAAATAATATCTGAAAAAGAAACAAATAGATAAAGAAACGATTTTATTTTAAAGATGGAAAAAGACAAAGAAATCGAGTTAGAGCTAGCAAAATTTGCAGAATATCATGAGACCAGTATAATGCCTAAAAGAAAAATATATTAAACTATTTCATTATTAAAAAAAAATCAAATTAAATTGGCAAAAGATCATTGACAACTTTGAAGTGGCATCATATCTGACAGATAATTCAATTTAGTATTTCCCAGAAATTCCCAACTATCAATTTGAGTTGGAAGACGCACTTTATACCTATCCATCTATCTTTCTATTTCTGCCGCCCTCTAATTGCGTAGATATTCAAGGTACTCGCAAATCAAAGGCCAAAAAGGCCGCCAGGGCTACATGAATCACTCAAACGCGTATCTTTTTGTTTTTTCTACACTTTAAATGAATCTTTTTTTGGTTTTCGGAATTCCTGAGCCAATTATATGACTATATAGCGACTATATCTATTGCTATAGCTGTGCGCAATTTGTAGCTGCGGTTCAATCAGCGCGCCAGGTTCAAATGTCAATGGCAATGGCAAATGATGGTTGAATGACTGAGAAGGAAAAGCGATGGAGCAAAAAATGAAAACAAATATCGCCTGCTAATGGTGGCAATTTTGCACTAAGAAAGAGACAGAGAGAGAGTGAGAGGAAGCTACGCCAGACAATTGATGATTGTATTTAATTGCTGCAAATTGACTTTGCTTGCCGAATCGAGACTCGACTCGACTCGATTCGACTCAAATCGCCTCGAATCGAATTCGACGAAATCGCGAACAATCACATCCTGCAGGAGAGGACACGCGCGTGTGTTTCCTGGTCGCGCCTGGCGCCATGTCTGTCTGCCACAGCGCCCGTCCCTCTCTATAATCACCTACGTGTCTAACTTCCACGAATTGCGTCGCTAGAAAGAAAAATAGCTGAAAACTACCTGAGCTTGGGCTGCGCTGCTGTCGTATCTCGCATCTCCTTCTTTTCCCTAGTTTATGTTCACCATGTGTTGTTGTCACGTCTCTGCGACTCTCGCTCGTTAGATATTGTTTTTTAAGTGGCCTGCCACGCCTCCGCCCTGCCGTAAGGCGCGACTCGAGAGTGTCGCGCTCTTAAAAATATTTCGTTTCTAAGTTCATTTTTTAGCGGTTTATTTCAGCCTTTTTTCGAGTGAAATGTTTATGCTGTCATTTGGAAATTGTTCATTGTTGTTTCTTTTTTATTGTTGCTGTGGTATAATATTATAATTCAGTTTAGATTTACGTTGCCTTTTTTGTGATCACGTGCGAGACGAGGCGCCTCGCTCGGCAACCTAATGAGCTAATCACGAGCGCGGTTTAACAAGAACTGCACAGTTTGAGAGGCGTCTACAGTTTCGAATTGTAGCACTATGTATGAGTGTGTTTATAAATGAAACCTGTTTGACAGTCTGACAAATATGAATGCAAATGGATCGATTATAACTGGCACAGCAAATGCTGAACCGTTTTTGGAGGTGTGAACTGACCTCATCCGTGTTATATCATCCCCCACTCGCTCCCCACCCGTACTATCTCTAACGTATTTGGAAATTGCAGCCCTAAAGTGGCCTATCAATGCACCACAGTCGAAACTTTCCAGCTGCCTATCGAGATTCCTCGTCGTTATCTGCCTCGCGATAAGCCATGGAAATAATTTAGCTTTATTTGTGTTTTTAGCGGCTATTTGCATATTGATATGAGGCCTATTGATTTTTCCGCTTACCGCCAGAGACACACCTCCAGAATGAGGTCGCCCACATGTTAGCAAAATGATATTACTCAACTCGACCGTATTTTCAAAGGCCATTTCGCTAGAATTTGTGTCAGAGAGAAGAAAGAAAGACTGAAAAACGCTTAAACTCTGAAATGGGGCTCATTAAAAATGGAACTAGCCGGGTTCGGTTTGGCAGACGACGCCAGACTAAGGTCAAATGGCTTGTAAAACAAATGGGGCCCCGAAATCGTAAAACACTGCGAGAATTCGCCTTGTCCGCTTCCGCTTTAAAAACTGCCAATCTCCGGCATGGCGCAACTCTTCGGGGCGCCATAAATGGTGGACAGAGTTGAAGAGCAAGTCAGTCGATCATCATCATCATCATCGTTGGGCATTCTGTCAGCCTGTCAATTGGCATTTGATATAAAACACATTCAAATGTCACTTTAACTAGCCAAAAGCCGAAAGCCGAGAGCCGACTAAGCCACGTCCCAAACCCAACTACAAATCCAACTTCAGCTGCAGCTCCCAGGTCTGTGCCTGTCCCTGTCTACGACTCTGTCCCTGTGCCTGTGTCTTGGGTATCTGTGTGTCTCTGTCTTTGGGCCTGTCCATCGTTCATTGTATTGGCAGCTGCCTTCACTGCTGTCTTTCTTTTCACTCTTTTCGTCTTTCTTTTTTGTGCTCTTTTGTTTTTTGCTTGGCAACGATTCAGCATAAGAAACCTCCAACAAGTTGGCATGATGTCATAAGCCACACACACATACTGTAAACTCGGCCAAGACAAAAGCAAAATGTTTGAGAACGATGTGTCTGCCAACTGGTCGGTTTGTTGCGATTCCTATAGCCGATATGCGTTGGGGTAGTTGCAGACAGCAGTTACCACGCAAACTTATAGAGAAGAAGAGGAAGGGAAGAAAAGAGAAGGAGCAAAAGCGAAAGAGCTGTGAGGGAGAGCTCTGATTAGACTCCGACTCAGACAGTTCATTAGGGCGCAAAAGACTCTCGCATAAATCAAGTGCGCGATAGTCGTTTGTAGAAACTATCGCATGTATTATCGTATATCAAACTTAACTAACTGAAATACCGTATAAAAAAGCCTGAAATAATAAGCAAATTAGACTTCTTGTTAAGTGCAAGTAAAGCGAGAGAGACCTACACATAAATTAAGTAAGCTGAAGAACTCAGAAAAACTATTACAACTATCGTATAATATAGACTTCGAGCTTGTTTTCTGTTGTCTGGGCAAGAAAAACTTTGTCTGTTCTGGTTCTACTGGGTTCCCTCCCCCATCCTTCGTCTCGTTCTCCACTCGATGTGGAGTCGGACATGACTAATTTTGGTGCTGCTGTTGGCGTTTTCTGGTCTCTTTTTGCTGGTCTCTCGGAGCTGTGGTCTCTGCTCGCTTGTTGCTTGTTGCCTGTCACACAAGTCTCCTCTAGCATTGGGCGTCGTTTTACATATGGTTATTGTAATTTTCACATGGCGCCAGCTATGGCAACAGGATGCCCGATTGGCTTGGGAACGGGCGGATCGGGCGGAACTGGCTGGGGAGCTGCCCACGGTGGCAACCCTTTTGCTGTTCCAACTATGATTTAATGTTGCTGCTGTTGTTGTAGCTTATGACATGACACAGGCCACAAAGTAATGAGAATGGAGAGTGAATGAATGAATGAGGCAATGAGTGAGTGAATGAGCGAGTGAGCGAATGACTGCATGAATGACAGCTCCCCGGTCCCGGGCTGGCCTGGGTAAATGGCCAAAAATGGCAAAAACGGGCAACCGCCAACGGGCCAAAAGGTGCGCCCACAAAAGGCTGCCGAGGCAGTCTAAGCGAGAGAGCGACAGAGAGGGAGTGAGAGAGAGACTGTAAAAATGCTGCGAGCTGGTTGCATGACTCTGCGGCGTTTCGGCCAAAGTTCAGCACAGCGCCGAGTTCCACACAGCTCTCTGGCAATGGCAACACCTTTTTGGTTAGCCTCCCCCCCTCTCAAAAGAGGCGTGGCATTCTGGCTTGACTCATGGAAGTCACGTAGCTGCAGCAGCGGCAGCAGCAGCCCGCGCGGCATTTGTTGGCGCATTTTGCTTGGCACGCCATGTTTATTAATATTTAAATGCAGCGAGGCATTCGCCCCAGACTCAGCACCCTCTCCACAGTACCGCAGACCCGCTACCCCGGTACACAATCCAGAGTCAGCACTACCAACTGAGTCGAACAATTTCAGGCTTGAGCGCACTCGACTCGAAGCCAAACGCGTTGCAGTTGCAGCTCCACACCCTGTACCCTGTGGCTGTAGCAATGGCAGTACCGGGCAGTATGACGATTCGGCTAGAGCTAGAGTGTTGAAATTTGGTAGAGGTTTGGCTAAGTGTATTAGCCAACTATAACTAAAGTTTCATATTAATTGGTTGAGGCGTAGAAGAGAGATATGCAGTCAAATAAATGAGATACCCCTTGAATTTGCTGTAACTCACAACTAGCTCGAGCTCGAACTTAGCAAACTTGAAACTATACAACTATAGGGTATCTGTTAGGCTAGTTTCTCAAGTTAGACTAGTTTCACTTTGTTTCTGACTGCGTTTTAGCTTGCTCGCTTTGCAATTGCAGGCGCATTTTGCGTAATCCTTTTGCCGTTGCACTTGTTCTAGGAATGAGGTGAACAGGCTGATAGAGAGAGAGGTGCATGCTACAATTCTAATGATGCATGTGCTACGAACACGCCACACAGTTGCTCCAGTTCGTTTGGGTCAGTTTACGCGACGCATTGACGACGCATCGTTCAGTTCGTTAGCACGGTTTCCGCGACAGGTTCCGTTCGGGTTCGAGCGGCGCGTTGGTGAAGAGAGGCGATTCCGTTTCGGCATCTAATGAGCCAGGCTTGTCCAGTTTATGTCCATTTCCTACTGCATTCGTTCAGGGTCCGCTCTCTCTCTCTCTGTCTGCGCGGAGGGTTCCTCAGTTCGTTATCTGTTTCACATCCGTTGGCAATTGATTGCGGTTCGCTCTTCCTTTCGAGATTATCCTTGCCCACCCGCTGCGTCTGCTTATTATTGTTTTCCCTGCTGTTCGAGTGTGCCACCTGCCGACGAGCATGGCAGGCAGGGAGAGGGTAGGGGGTAGCGGAGCGAGGGATGATGAGCAGGCAGTGCCTCTCGAATTCGAATCCTGTCGTGGAGTGCAGCAGTTGTTTTCGTCAAGTGCAGCACGTCGCACGTCCCTCCTTGCCTGCCTTATTCCCTGCTTCATTCTTCTGCTCCTTGTCTGCCCTCTTCCTCTCCCTCTTCGGCTTCGCCGTTGCCTTGCTCATCTCATCCCCTTTTACAGTCGTTTATGCTGTTGTTTCCGCTTGTTGTTTTCATGTTTGCTTCTTCGCGCGTGTTTCCTTTCCCTCTTCCTCTCTCTCTCTCTCTCCATACTGCCTCCCTTTCGCTTAGTTACATCCTCTTGCGCTAGTTATTCTCGCCAAGTTTGCTTCATTTGCATTACAAATCAGCCCAGAGCAAGTGAAAATCTGCGCAAAGCGACCTACTTTACTTTCCTTTATCACCTTCTACCCACCCCACCCCTCCGTATGTCCCCACCCCTGCTTCGTGGCGCCTTTTAGCCCCTTCTTCACACATGTAAACCGCGCATTAGCCTGACAGTTTTAAGGGATTGTCTTGCTTGCAGCACACTGTACTGTGTTACACTGCCAGCCTGCTGGCATATTACACTGCCTGCCAGCAGTTTTCGCATTCAAAATTCTTTTGCACATAAATCCTGCAATCCTCCTTCCTCTTTTGCACCACCACCATCCCCCCAGGAACATCCTTTTTCACTTCTTTTCCCACGTTGCAATAAAAAACCACAGCGAAAAGGGGAAAAAACGAAACGAGCAAGAAAAATATTTTTTATTGCAAAAAAATCCACTCAACTTGGAAATCATATACCATATATATTGTATAAGTGTATGTCTAAGTATGTGCTTGTGTGTGTGTGTGAGCTGCCTGGGGCGTGGCAGCTGCCGCCGCCTTTTGTAAGCAACTGCAAACTAATGCTCGTATTTCTTTTCTCTTCTTTTCCATTCCATTTCAGGTTCGTATTCAGAGCGAGAGAACTGTAAACTGTAAACACATCCATAGCACACCAAACGACCTTTTCGAAGAGCCTGATGAATGCCCCAGGCCAGTCCCGGCAGAGTGTGTGTGTGTGTTGCGAGAGGCCTTTTCACGCGTCGGCAAAAAAAAGAATTCGCCCCATTTGGTAAACTGCCTTCAGTTTTCCCAGTTCAGTCGAGTTTTTCCGAGTTCCGAGTTTTCCGCTGTTTATTTCATTCCGAACTGATGCGCCAAAGCGGATTAGGTTTCATAATTTCTCTCTCTCTCTCTCGCTCGTTATCTGTGCTTCTCTTTTAATTTAGTTAATGCAGTTTTCAGCTAAGGCGACAAAATTAAATGCGCAAATTTATGGCATTTAATTAGAAAAGGATTTGCCACGGGCGGGCTGCGACAGCTGTCCATGACAGCCGGTGCGCACTGTAAGCCTATTAGTGATGCGACGCGTCGCTGAGCTCATCAGTTGCGACTTAGCTGCGATTGTGATTGCGACTCGAGTTGAGCAACGTTTTCGAACTCGCTTTCGAGTGCGAATTCGAATTGCCTTTGGTCAGCAGGTGCCGGCGGTAATTAGCTGTAAGTCTTGCCGGGATCTGCCCTAATTCGTAGCTGCAAGTGCTGTGCGAAACGTTTTCGAACTATCTTTCGACTTCGAATTCGTAGTTTCAGCGCACCTACGGCTCCTTCTCCAGCTTCTTCAAGCGCAATAACACTCTCTCTCTCTCTCTGTCTCTCACACTTGCAGCTTCAACTCGCACTGTAATACGCCTTAGTCGGCCTTTAGTTAGCACATTCTCGAACTAATTAGGCATAAGTCTCCTCTTAATACCCCACTCCTCCTGCATCTGCAATGCCATCTCCCACCTTAAGCGCCATCTTCTGCTTCCCACTGTCAATTTCGTCACTTTCCTCTTGGCTTTCTTTGCCTTCCGGGCGTGCAATCGATTGCGGCTTGCCCCTTCGACGTCGAGCTTAATTTCCCATGTGAGTGCTGGGGCGCATTTCCTTAGGCCCTCGTCAGGCGTCAGTCGGTGCGACTAAGCAAGCATTAAGACATGTTTAATCATGTCTTGACATGTCAGCGCCGGGCAAATCAAATCAACCACAAAGAAGTGTAAGACGATAGCGGAGAATGGATATGGAAATGGAGGGAGGGGAATGTGAGAACGAGAATGAACCGAATAAGCCCGAATGGCTTGATGTGAATACACTCGTTTGTCTGGCATGTATGCGAGTATGTGAATATCCGTTGAGTTTCTGAGCCCAATGCGATGTGAGCCATGGGAAACGTGTGGGAAAAACAAGAAAAACAAAGTTGTGACAACTTTTAATTACATTTATAAGTCGATGGCATGAGGAATGTGCCCGAATGTGACGTCACATCACATGATGAATGGGCCAACGGAAATGAGCTGCTTTGCTATCGTCGTTCTTCTTCTTCTTCTATTTCTTTGTTTTTACTTGAGGCTCATATGTGGAGGGCCCCCGAATGATATTTGCGCACACACACATTAGGCCAAATAAAAAAAAATGATTTGGGAAATTGCGTCGATACGCGGCGAAGGCGATGAAAACGAGTGTCGTCGCTTTGCTGGGATTAATTAAGCAATTAAGCCAAAAGTTTGATTAATTGACCGAAATGAGCTAATGAAGCCACAAAGAGACTGAGAAATGATTTACATCAAGTGCAAGTGAGACAAAAGGTTCAAGTTGACTTGTGGCTTGAAGGTCAATGAGTTGTCCAAGCGCTTTCATGTGCTTCATGAGCTTTTTGGAGTGCTTTATTAAGCTTTATGTTTGCGCATGTTGTGTGTGATTGATTCGATTGACTGAGATTAAGTAAATCGCAGTTTTGATAGCTTTTTAAAGTGCATTTAATTAGCTTTATTGCGGCTTATGACAGCGCTTAAGCTAAGCAGAGCTTTAATGTACTTTAGGAGTGTCTTAGGCTGTTTTATGTGTGCGCCTGATTGATTGAAAAAATCAAAGCCTTAAATCGCTTTGATAGCCTTTTAAAGTGCAGTCATTGAGCTTTATTTGCGATTGATTTATTGCAGTAGCTTTAATGCGCTTTCTCACGCGTTTTGCAAGCTCAATTTCATTTATGAATTGCTTGGCTAATAAAGATCGCTCATATTAGGCAATTACCACTGTAACAACATCATCATCATCAACATGATGTGCGAGAGCTTTTTGTTTTAAGTTGTTTTTCTCAGTTTTTTTTGTTGGGTTTACTGAACTCTTTTCCCGTGTGCTGATGGCGAGCTGGGGCATTAGTCAACACTGGAGGACAGAGGGAAGAGACTGTCTTGCAGGCTTGAAGACTTGTCTCGGCAGACATTAGATGGCCGCTGGGTAATTAAGCGATGTGGCAACGCTCACAGAGTTCCCATAATTTATGGCTTGGCAAATAATTATAATAGTAACACAATGCACACACATCAGACATAGAGAGAGAGACAAGGGGAAACCTCTACAAAAGCGTCTTAAATTTTATTGCAGCCTGCGCTTTGATTATGGGAAAAAGTCGCAGATTGAGTCGCAGTTTGAGGCACGTTTGGTGCTGCAGCTGCGGCTGCCTCGTCTTAACGGTATTGAGTAGCAAAGGCAGCAAAAAGCCTAAGCTAACTGCATATTAGCCATGGCTTTTTGTTGTTGTTGCTGCTGCTGCTCTGTTAATTATGCAAGCGCGATCGAGCCGCAAGTGGTTCTTGCCCCGTCAGCAATTCTACTTGCCACTTGCCACACTGCCTGCCAATTGCCGGTTGCCAGTTTGCCACTTTGCGTGGCCAAGACGTTTCCAGTTCTTGGCCAAAGCCAAAGTTGTGCTGCTGCTCAGGAAGTGGGCGCTAGGAAGTAATGCCTAGCCGAAGCCGCGCTCCCCTCGCCCCCTCTGCAGCCGACTGCCTGCAGCACCTGTTCGCAGTCTCCCTGTCTCTCTGCAGACTCCGGTCTCCAGTCTCGAGTCGCGACTTGCGTCATTAATAAAAATGTCTGGCAAAGTCGTAGAATTTATGGCATGCTTGCCAGCAGCACTTTAACATGTCGCAGACATTAAGCGGGTTTTCTAGTGAGTCGTGCTACCTTTCTGCCCTCATCCCGCACCCCGCGCAACATACGCAATCCAGCCCACTCCTCAGCACACGGGCGTGTGTGGCCTCCTCCAGCGCACTCCAGTGCTTGTGCAACTGCAGGCAGGGGCTATCGATAGCTTATCGTTGCTCTGGCAGGCAGGCATCGTTCCTATCGATAGCCCTCTCCTGTTGTCATGACTGATCCCTTCGGAACATACGTATCGTATCGTATCGTATCACATCATATCATAAGGTATCACATCATATCAAAATTGACAGGCAGCTGCAATGAGCCGCGCTCTGATTCGATTAAGATGAAACCTTTTAGCGGCGCTTTTGTCAAGCGATCGATATACACAATGCACACACAAACACACACAGTACACACACTCTGACACTTTTTCCCAGGCTGTTGGGGGGCAGGCATTAATGCATTTGACATGTCGCGCTGCACAGTTTGAGATTTATTGCGCAGCAAATGTTGCCATTGTTGGTGCCTGCTGCTGCTGCTGCTGCCAAAGCGCGTCAACTTTGAACTTTTGCCGCTGACACGCAATTGCTGCTCCACATCGTAGCTGTCAGTGTGTAAACACACGCACACACACCCGCTCTGAGCTCATGTTTTATGCAACGAATCCTTGGGGCCTGCTGCATGTGGCATGTAGTGAGGGGCCAAGCGGGCGGACGGACGCGTCGTGCCATAAAACAATAAACGCGGCTTATAAACCAACTGCGTTATTAACACGGCCCCAGTAGGAACTTTTTTGGCAGGCACTGTAGGGGCAGAGAGGGCGGGGACCCTGCTACCTTTTTGCCCTGCCAAACTGCTGAGTTTGCCATGTGTAAGCACTCAAATTTGATTGCCCCACACTGCAGCTGGGCTATATGGGTCGTATAGTGGGAACAGCTGAGGGGCGAGACGGGTCATAATTAATATGATTGTCAGAGCGAGCGTGGAACGAGCTAGCCCGCTAATCATAGTGTTGCCATAGTGCCTCGTGGGCTGTGTGTGCTGTGTTACCTGCCACAACTTTTATTTGTGTCAACTCATGCCGCACTCATTTAATGCCCTTTTCCAATTCCCTCGAAAAACTGTCAATAAAATGTGTGTCAGTCATGCCTGGTCCCCGCCCTCTTCTGACCCCCCCTTCCTGAGCATTGTTGGCTTATTAGTTTGCCCCAGAATTGACGTCATTCTGCGTCGCCTTCTTCAACGATTCAGTTTCAGTTTCAGTTTCTGTTGGCTTTGCCAGTTTCTGCTTCTCCCTCTTTCTTCGATTCTTCCGCCGCTCAATCATATTCCCTGGCAGGCAGGACGGATGGATGCGGTGGCAGCAAGGAGGGGGGGGAGGGGGAATACTTGGTTCCGCTGCGAGCTTCGGTTACTTTTGCCGTCGCTTCCGGCCAAACTTTGCAGGCCGTGGGATTTGTTTGACTTCCTTTTCCAACGTTTTGCTACGGTTTTCATTTTTTTTTCATTATTAATTACATTTCGGACAAGTGGACAGCTGTCTGCCCTTCGCTTTCCCACACTCCCGCGCACTCTTTCTCTCTCCCTCTATGCCTCAGCCAGCTGCCAATTTGAAATTTCAGACAGATTGTGGTTTTTTATGCCACGTTTTTGGCGGCTTCTGCGGCACGCGTCGCATCCTGCGGCAGGTGTGTGCTGCAAGTCAGCTGCAACAGTGTTGCAGAGTGCACTAAGCATTTTCGTGTAAAGTGTTGCGAAGTACACTAAACATTTAGTGTTATTAAGTGTGTAAAAAAGAGTAGCGAATCCATTAATCATTTCAAGGTTCCTTCCCGCAGGTTCATTGCACGCACGCACATGCCCTTTCTCTCTCCCTCTCCCTCTCCCTCTCTCTTCCTGCCAGTGCTGTAAAATGCTGTCACCCCGTCGGTTTTATCGTCTCATGACTTTCGCTTAGCTCATTTCCATTACGGGCGTTGTAATCAAATTATTTTTAGTTGAATACTACACGTCGTAGTACTTATAGAACCTGTCCGCCCCCTTAGTACACGCCCCCTTAACCAGCATTGTGGTTAATTGTCGTGTGCCAGCGATGACCTAAGCAATGTGAATTCCATTGGAGTGCGATGACGCCGACGAAGACGACGATCCAAGCGACTCCCCAAGCGAGCGACCAAGTTGCCCATTTTGGCAGGGCTGTCGCCGCAGTTGTTTTGGCTGCTTTTAGCTGGCGATTAGCTTGCTTTTGGCTAATTTGTTTAATTCCTCATAAAACGCGGGGCAGCCCGAGCAAACAAAGCGACAACGAATTAGGGTCATTAATGGGTTAATAATGCGCTGCAAATTGAATTTGTTGGCAGTCAAAAAGTTCTCGGACAAATTAAATGTTGGCCAGAAGCAAGCAGATTAAGATAGGTTGCAAGCAGTTTGAGAGCCACTGAGTCACTGAGGTTCTGCGGTTCAATGAACCACGACGCGACGCGCGACAGCCATTAAACCGCTGACCAGTCAACGACTTGGCTTTTTACCGCTTATTGCCGCACTGTGACAGTTTACAGCCAAAAGGGTCAACCTTTTTCCAGCTGCTTTTTCTTCCTCTTGCACTCTTTTGATGGCCGTTAATTTGCTACGTGCTGCTTCTGTTTGCTGCTTGGAGTGTGCCAAGCGATCTTTAATCTTTCAGCTCAATATGTGTGCTCCAAGTGTGACCAGAGACTGACCCCTTGGCCTGACCTGACCTGGCAAAATGTAACGGCTCTGGCTGGAGACTGCTGAGGCAGCTGATTGAGGCTTTTGGCTTAAAAAAGACAGCAAAGTAGATAAACTTGATGCTGATTTCCAAGTTTGTATACTTAAAAATGTCACAAGCTGCTTAAACTTTACAACTGCAGGTCTAAAAGCTGCTTAAAGCTGCGATTTGTACCTGATTTAAGGTCGAACCTGCTTGCAGTCCTTAAAGCTTCTTTAAGCTCTAAGCTGCAGTCTACGCCCCAAAAAGCTCTTGAATTGCAGCTGATTTGCTTCAAGTTTTGCCTCTGCATTGTTATTACACTTGCTTGTGGTGTTAACCCAGTTTGAGGCCTGCAGCACGTTACCCTTAGATAGTTTTCAGCTTAATTGTTTGGCTTGCTTGGTTTTTTGGACCCAAACTCGTTTCAGCCTCATCTCGACTCGACTCGACTTTGCCTCTCGATGAATATGTCAAAGTTATCATCATCGTATTTTGCACATCTCGAGCTGAACGACAAACAAGTCGGAGCACTGATCCGCTCACTTGTCAGCCTTCGACTCTGCTTGGGAGCGGGGGCCCAATTGGAAGTGGAGCTGACGCACAGTGGAGCTGTCGCTGTCGCACAGTGGGGCTTAGCAGTGCGGCTTATGGCATTTGCACTTGGATTGATTGCCACGCTCAAATGGTTTACTTTGCTTTGCTTTTTGCATTGGTTTTGTGGCTCGCGCCGCGTGGCTTGGCAATATTTCTATGTCAGCTAATTTCTATAGCCTTGTTAGAGCAAATGCCAACACACACCTGCACACACGCACACACACACACACACGTAGAGCGGACTTGGCATTTACATAGCCCGATGCCGCTTTTCACACACAACTTTTCTCAGGCAGCGAAAGTTGGCAGCGCCAGTAGCAGCAGCTAACCAACAATAACAATAAACAATGCTTTTCCGGCGTGCCACAGAGAGAGTGCAACATGCCGAGGCAAGTTTTTGGCCAAAAAATTCAACAGAGAAAAACAAAAAACCAAAAAAAACGAAATGCAGCAATGCGAATGACAGAGCGAATTGAAGATACTCTGTTTGATTGGTAGAAATTAAAGAGAAAAGCGATGGTATAATATGCGATTACCATGGAGTGTTTTAGGTATACAAGTAGGCAAGAAATGGGAGAGGGTTTGCTATGGCTAGAACTATCTGCATACCAAGTTTGCTGACAATAATCGCTATAGATCCCGAGGTCTGTCATTAACCCACAGCAGCTCGTCCTCTGTCACTCTACCCAGCTCAAACCGATTGAAAGCGGCAAGCAAATCTCACTTTACGTTTTACGACTCTACAGGGTATACTCAACCTCGTTTCCAGTGCGGTGTGTTGTGCCTTTGCCCAGAACCATTACAAGGCCGTGGGGTTTAATGCAGTTGTTGTTGCTGTTGCGGTTGTTGTTGCTGTCTGGTCTGGCATAAATTAAACGTAAGGTCATCGAAGCGTCGATAGGTGAACAACAGAAACAGCAACAAATGGGAAGAGGTACAAGAAAAAACAGTTAACAAGAGATAAACAAAGCAACGGCACTAAAAACCAGCTAACAGTAACAGAAGAACACAATGCAGAGCGCAGAAGAGGCTGCATAGAGCAGGAGAAGACGAAGATGGAGTTGGAGGAGGAAGAGAAGGGAAGTGGGGTTGTCTGTCTCTCTATTATTTACCAATCACGTCTGAAACACAACAACGCAAAGCGCGATAATCAACGATCATCGTCAAAGAAGCCATAAAAAAGAGAATAGAGAGAGAGAAGCGAATAAAGCCCGATCGGGCAGGTGGATAATACCATAATGATTCTTGAAAGCTTTATTCGCATGCTAATGAAATTGCCTTGAGAGGGCAGAGAGGTAGGGAGGGAGAAGCGCAGCCACGCCCAGCACGCTGTCAATAATTTATTTGCAAATTTTTTATAAACTGTTTACTCTTTTGGCCTGCAGGCCCAAATGGCCAATTGCGAGTTGGGTAAACAATGTTTTCCGCTTGTCATTTTCCAGGCAGGCTGCAAAACTGAAAGTCAACTGGTTTTTCTGCTAGTTTCTAGCCGCTTTTGGCTTGGGACGACACGTCGTTGGGGTAAGCCAAGTCGACTCCGACGCCAACTCCGACTCCGAGTTAAAGCTTGCGCTTTGTGTGTCTGTAAACAGATCAGTCGACGGGGGGCCACATTAGAAACCTTAGACACAGCAAGCTGCCACGCCCCCCCTCTCTCTCTCTGCCCCCCCTTCCTCCCTCTCTCTGCTTTCAGCAAGTCATCAGAAATGCAAGACGAGGCGAGCAACATCTAAGCCAAGGCTAGAACGAAGTCAAAGCGCGAGCAGTGAAGAGGCGAGAGGCGGTTCTAATATCATGTGTTATTTCATGTGTGATAAAGGCTGCACCCGAGCAGCAGCATTGAGGCTTGATAAATCTCTATGTAGATAGAGTTTCCAGTCTTCTTCGAGAACCAGTTGCAGTTGCTGCATTCCTTCATGTGTGAAAAAGGCATCAGCAGCGGCATTCACAGCTCACTTTGCAACGAGTCTAATGGAATTACTCGAAGACGTTATAATCCGCCAGAGATCCAAATATTTTTCCCAAATCTTCTCTCTCTCAGCTTGACATTGCACTGGCAGTAAGTGTGTGTGTTCTTCTTCAGCGCATTCATCACTTGTCACAGTGATTTAGTGCTTTGTTGTGCTATACACACCACATGATCTCCACGACGATGATCGGCATCTTCAGCCGCCACTTGACTTCATTCCTAAGCGATCTAAGCACATGTAAAAACCACTCATTACTCTGGCTCTGCCTCAGCCTCTGCCTTATTAATCTCGGCAAACCTTGACTGTAGTTCAATTAAAAATCTCGAAACTGAATCTGAATATCTCTTTGGGTTTTCAATCTCAATTTGAATTCTGCTCAGAGCGAGAGACAAAAGCAAGTTGTGCCAAGGTTGAACTGCCGCGTGCGTGAAAAAGATATAAAACAAACGATAATAAGCTCGAGAGACAACAAAGCAGATACAGATACAGAAACAGAGAAACAGATACTTAAGATACAGATACAAATAGTAATACCCCTGAGAGTCGGACAGACAGTAACACACACTTAATTTGGTTCCGGTTTTTTGGGGTCTGGGAAAGAAAGTCTCTAGCTCTCGAACTTGGCTCGCTTTTCTATATCAAATGTTGTATTAAAAAATTCATTAGTCTCGCGCTGCCTCAAGGCGCGTCTGAGCTGAGAAAAAGTTAAGAAACACATTCGAAAAAAAATAAAACTACAAAAATTATTAACACGCCCACGCGTGCCACGCCCTCTCCTCACTTGTTTTTGGCTTTTTTTTTCGGCTGTGAGTTTCTACCACAAGAAATTTCGTAAAAAGAAAGTTGCGACAGTGACTGTCAAACTGCACAAACGCACCCAAGTGCCGAAAACGAAAACACGATGAATCATGCAATTGTTGCTGTTGTTGTTGTTGTTGTTGCTGTGGAGTGTTGAAAGTGTTAACTGCATTGCATAGTACACAACATGGCGCGCATTTAAGCTGTGCACAGATACAGATACATATACATTTGCTGAGCTATAGATACTTTTACAGTTTTGCTAGAGTTTTATATTGCTTGCGCTTTTGGCTTTTTCGGCATTTTGCGCATTGCTCAACTTGCAGCGAGTTTTTGTTGTTGTTGCCGCTTTTGTTGCTGTCTCTGTTGCTTTTGTTTGCATTTCACTTTGAGCCAATTTGCTGCCTGTTTGGGGCCAGTTATCAGTTGCCTGTCAAAACATTAAGTCGCTGCAATCGTAGCTCGTTTATTTTTCTAGTTGTACATGTATTTTGCGCTTTAATTGCGATGCCACATGCAACTAAACGCATGCAACATGCCAGTCAATTGCCTCAGCCCCTCCCTCTCCCCCTACCCCTAGTATTGATTGATCGCACTCGTGCGTGCCGTGCAGCCTTTGCAATTGTTGTAATTGTTGCAGCAGTGTGTTTTTTAGTATTTTGTTAACTTGACTTGTTAAGTTGATGCGCTGTTAATTAATTGTTTATTACTCTGCAACCATACATATGTGGTTCAATGTTCGCTGCGACTGCCCAATTTACCTACATGCTGCGCCAGTGCATCTCAAACTGGCAAGTGAGTCAGTTTCCATGTGTGCATTCCATATGCATAAATAAGTCAAGCAGTTTCCCCTTCCACCCTGTCAGCCTGAGAGTCATCTTTAGCCCTGGTCTGCGTTTCCTCTTCTCGCGATCCTATATAATACCCAATGGCGTCGTAGACACGAGTTGCAAGCTGGGAAGGGAGGGCAGGGCATACTCCTCTCACTTGTGGGCATTCACTTGCTATAAATATGGCGGGAAGAATAATCGTAAATAAGTGCGCTGGCAATTTGTGGCAATTGTCGCCTCGCATACAGTTTGACAGCCACACACGCGCAGCAGGCGACAGATGCAAATGAATAAGATAAACGATGTGCACAAGTGGAAGCCAGAGTAGAAGGCAGAGAGGGGGGGAGAAGCAGCAGCAGAAGTTGTTGCCGGAGAAGGGGCAACCGGACGGAGGCGAACGACAGCGCGTTGACCCACATTAAGCAGCCGAAAAACAGCCAAAAGAGCCGAAAAACCAATGCGAATATGCACAAAAAAAGGGAAATACATGCGAGTTATGCATATGCACAGCAACAGATACAGATACAAGCACAGCCACAGCTAGAGAGAGAGAGAGACGAAGAGAGAGAGAGAGAGAGAGGCAGAGGCAGAGATGGAGGCAGCTACAAGCAAAAAGTGAATGTTGATGATGTTTGTGAATGTTTGCGAATATGCTGGAGAGAGAGTGAGAGAGAAAGGGGGGAATAGAAGGTGAGTGGGGCAGTGAGCAGAGAGGTAAACAACCTGCGGGTGGTCAGCTCTAGAGCAGATCTCAACGCTCATCGAGGCATAAATCAATCAAAAAGTGACAGACAAATAGTTGCTAAAGGACTTCAATCTGTGTGTGTGTGCGTGTGTGTGTGTGTATGCAGGAATGTGTGCTAGAGATGTGCGGGTAGATCGAAAGCCAAAAGAGACTAAACTTGAATTGGCAGAGAGAAAGAAAGAAGAGGCAGTTGGGATAAAATATCAGTCTAAACATGGAATAGAACCAGCTAAAAGTTTGAAAATCGCAGCTGAATTGTATATCGTTGTATTAATCAACTTATCGATTAATCGGAATAATGTATAAGCTAGTAAACTGTGAATAATTTACCCAAAAACTATTCACTTTTCAATGTTCTAATTAACCCAAAAAATCAAAAGCCAAGTTGCCGTCAACCTCATTCCCTCTCTGCCCACTCTGCTCATCTCTCTTGTCCATCTCTAGTGGGCACACACTTTTTGCCCACACTGTACACACACTGTGCCGCTGACGTCAGCAGGCTCAGGGCCAAGAGCAGCTCACGGGAAAGAGATAGATAGAGAGAGCGAGCGATGTTCACCTGAAGAGTGCACTCGAGTGCATACGCAGGCTGACCCCATTGAAAGCGCACTTTCCCACTACGGCCTACTTGATAGGGGCTACCCTAGACCGCTGCTGGCTGCCTAGGGTTGCCAACGCCATCAATGATGCAAATGTTGCGCGGCGCGTTGTTTGGCCCAAGTAAACAGCGACGCGTTCCACATTCGTTTACCAACTTCGGTTTCTTTTTTTTGGTTTTGTTTTCCGCTTGTTAAATCAATATGGAGCACACTCGCAGTGGGCGTGGCGCAGCCCTAATTGCCAGTGCAGCAGCTGTGTAATTAAGAGCGGCGCAGCTCAGTTCCAGAGTTGCCAAAGTTTTGACAGCTGCCACAAGAGCAGGTAGGGCAGGCAGTGGGGGCAGAAGCTGTAGAAGAAATAAAGAAAGGAAGTGCTGGCTACAAATTCTTGGTATTAGACGCTCCCCAGGTAATAGCCACGCCTCCCCACTGCCCTGCCAGATTACAAGCCGAGATGGGGCGAATTAGTTGCCTGTCGGAACAAGTCAGGTTGGGTTTCTAGGAACAAGCGAAGACCTTAAGCAACGTGGCTGAGGTTGTTCTTTCTGCTGTTGTTCTTATGCTTCATGTTTCACGCTTCGTTGCCAAATTCTCAGGCAGAAGAACGTGGGACAAGCCGCAGAAGAAGAAGAAGTAGAATAAGCAGAGAAGAACAACGAGTCGCGTCGCCGCGTCTCTCTTAATTCTCAGTTGAAAGCCAAAAGTCTTCGCTACGGTTGCCGCCCTTTTGCCTAGGGGGAATTGCCTCTTCCTCCTACCCTCCCATTCCCACTCTTTCTTCCACTGCTCTCCCTCTCTCTGTCCCCTATCTCTCTAGCGTGGCTCAACTTCATCACACGCGCAATTATTTTATGAGAAAAGCAAACCAAGCGCAGCGGGAAAGCAGCTCAAAACAATGGGCTGAAGAGTGGGCAGCAAGGGGGAGAGCGGGCAGGGGAGGAATGGATGCCCTAAGATTGGGCAAGCCGCTGCTGCTGCTGCTGGCGGTAACTTTTGTCAGCTGTTTGTAATTTAAATGCGCAACTTACACAAAAAGCGAGCGCGCTGCCACCTCAGCTCGGGAATCGAGTGCAGCGCGACGAGAGTCGCCTCCGCGTCTCGCCTTGAAGTCGCCCTCAGTTTGTGCAGCCAAGTGGAAACGGCGCAGCTTCAATGCACATGCGCAGGCAGCCCAAAAGGGCCCGATAGGGGTCCCAGGTCGAAGCGAAGCAAGTCGAGTAGAGCCAACTCGAATAACTCGAGTGTACTCACTCAAGTCGCCGATTGATGCAGTGGCCAAAGCAGTGAGAAATGCTTCGCTTGCGCTCGTGCACAGTGGTTGAGAAAGGGTTTCCGAGCGGATTATATAAGCTGAGGAAAGTGGCAGAAATAAAATGGGGAAACTGCGAAGATTTTCATCTGTTATAGCATAATTTGCATATTAACTAAATGAAACAGTTCAAGCCTTGCCTGCAGATATACTTTGCATTTAGACACATTTTGTATCTTCGAGTTACGTTTATACGAGATACTTTAATATTTTCAAAATCAAAAACTCTTACCATTTAAATTGCTGCTGCCCACTGTGCCCGCACGATCGCTTTACAGTTTGAGAGGGAGCGCTGTCCGCCCTGTGCGTTTCCCAGCGCGCACAGAAGCATGACAAAGGAAAATGACGTATCCAGCGTATCACCTGGAACGGGTTCAGGGCTGTAGACCGTGTGTGGCGGGAACTCGCAGTGGGTTCCGGGCTTCCGCTTCTGGATGCGTCCGTGGGCGTGAGACTGCTTTGGCTGCTTCTGCTTCTGTTTCTGTTTTATCCTCTTCTTCGCCTAATCAAATTGTTGCAACTTATTTTATGCGCTGCACACGACGTTGCATGCGAACTAAAGACTGGGAGAGAGAGAGTGTGTGTGAGGAGGGGGAGAGGGAGGCAGACGTGCTTCTTAATTATGCAAATTGTTGCTGGGGTTCATTGCGCACAAATTGGGTCAAAGTTGTGACATGCAACGCGTTGCAAGAGCGCAGGGGGCAATTAAAAATAAAATCAAGACGCAGACGAAGACGAAGACGAACCAATAGACGCCGACGAAAAGCGACTGTGGACAAATTTAATTTTAAATTCGCATATTAAATAAATTAATAAACTAATGCGCTGTGCTGCGCTGTCTGTCTATTTATAAATTGTTTGTTTATTAAGTAATTAAAACATTCGGAGTCAATCGCGTCGCCACTTGCATCATTTAAATTTCAATTTGGTCAACATTTTTGACTTCAATTTGGTTATCGTTGTTGTTGTTGTTGTTGTCTGTCCATTTTTGTGGACGCCTTTCGCTTTTTTTGAGCTAATGAAATTGTCGCACGCAACAACAAAAATAATCGAAAACTGTGACCAGTTGCCTTAAGTGGAGTGTGTTTTGAGTGTTTTATATTCGAAAAATAAAGCTAATCGAGTTATTTACGAGCAGTGCAGCTCAAACTGTCATTACGCGTACTCATTTACGGATTGAATTGTTGTGGAATTGCCTCACTCTGATTACGTTTCAAGTACAACTCTATGCGAGACGAGCATTTCGTTGGAACTCACTTTAAATAAGTTTTATTTGAATCTTGCTTTAACGAGATAAGAACGCATGAAAACCCCATAAAAGTACCGTATACCCCCCACCCTGGGTCGCTCTCGGTCAGTTCTATGTGTGTTAATTGGATTTGAGGGAAAGCATTCAGCGGGTTAATAACGACTATTTTGGCACTCAGCTCACGTGCAGCGAGCGTTACGAACCCAAAACAAAAACCTCTTTCAATAATCAGTAAAGTTCTCAGCGAGCGTAGAGACAGTATAACTCATTAAACTCTTTTGAACCTGCTCAAACTGTTCAGCCACAGCATAGTAGAGAAATCTTCAAAGTATCCATAAGATATCATGAGAATATCTATAAAATATCATATAATGTAAAGCACATTTTCACATTTATTCACATTCTCATGCTTTTTCCCACACCACCCATTGCTATATCTTTATATATCTATGATATCTTGGATATCTTTTCGCTTTGATATACGATATACGAGTAGAGAACCCGTCTCTATGGCTACCTCGACCCAGCTACACCTTATGCATATCTAATATCGCACATCGATCAATAAAATCAAGTTCTCTCGGCTGCAGTTTGAGCTGCACACGACAGTTTGACGCGCACTCTTGTGATTTATTATTTGCCTGTCGCTTGATTTATACAAGTTCTCTAGATGCCACGACTTATGTGAGTTACAAACGTAAAAATTAAATGTATATTTTCTATCATTTGCTGTCTCAGCGACTACAAGAACAACAACAACAACGACAACAACAGCAGCAGCAACAGCGACTCGTGTTTGTCACATAAATCATGTCAAAGCAGGGGGAGATATGTGGGCTGAATTGGGGTCTGTCTCGAGAGAGTTTCTGGAGCTGTAGTTGCCTGACACTTTGCACGTGCGTAGCCCCTTTTTCCCTTCTCTCCTGCTTCCTCTATCAATCAGTTGCGCTTTGCCGACTTGCAACTCTTTTTGGGGCACGCTGTGTGCGTTGCATAAGTTATGAATAAGGGTAAAGGGTTGCAGAGTCACTGCTCGAACAACTGTGCTCCACAAACTGTGCAGTACAGGCTGCTCGGCCGTCTATTTCCTGTGTCGCCACTTGACAGTTTGACAGGATCGGCAGAGCGTCAAACCGTGCTGCCTTTTGCTTGCGCCTTTGTTCTGCCACTCCTCAGTCCTTAGTCTCGGTGCACTCTCAGCACTCAGTACCCTCTCTGCCTACGCCCCTGCACCGTTATTATACTTTGTTTTCATTTTGTGGCAGCTAAAGATTTCAACGCCCCCGCTGCTGATGCAAAATGCACATTTTTAATGACGGCTGCACTTGAGTTAAGGCAGCAGCAACACAGACTGCGCTGCTGCTGCTGCAGGATGCCAGCGTGGCACACACATGCTATGCCTGCGGGGGGCAGAGGGAAAGATTGAATATTTGTTCAGGGTCTGAGAGGCAGGCAGGCGGCAGGCTGGTTGGTTGGGGCTGCCCTTCGACTTATGCAAATCGTCTTCAGTTCAGTTCCTTTTTTTTTGTTTGTGATGATAGCACCGAGTTCAATGCAGTCCGCTCAAGGGGTAGCTGCCTCTGTATGACGAGGCACCCCTTCTGGCGGGCCCCTACCCCAGTAACCTCGAAATGAATATTGCAGACATATACTACATGTATATGTAGCTACTCTATAAGACTGCTGCCCCATATGCTCTTTAAGCTTCTTCTTGGCGCTCGTAACACTTTTATGTCTCTCGCCCCTTCCTCTCTGGCTTGCATTCTCTCTTTGTAATCCGCTTAAGTTCTCGAGAATCGGAGAATCGGCACAGCGCGCCATAAACAACATCATCATCGGCATTATTAGCGCGCTATGATCATCATAAGTAAAAAGTTTTGTCTACTTTTTTGCCTGCCTTTATTCGTTATGCTTTTTCCTTCATGTTAAGAAGTTCTTGAGATTTTCCGCTTTGCTCTTAATACTCTTCCTCCTGCCCCACTCTCATCTACTTCCCCCAATTAGCTACAGCGCGTTGCCGTCTGGCAATGCGTTTTTAATTAGACTAAAACGAGAGAGAGAGAGACAGTCTCACCCTCTCTCTCTCTCTCTCTTCCGCCTCCCTCCATTGCAATCAAATCTCATCAAATTAGACTCAACATATCTTGACACATTCCCTCAACCAATTAAGCAAGAGCACGCCCCCGCATTCCCCCTTTCCTGGCCAGGAAATTAAGTTTTGGTCATTTGGTCTGATGACTCATGCCCCTGCACGCCCTCTACCCACTAAATAACTAACCAATAAGCCAGAGCTAAAGCCAAACCCAGACACAGCACTGCGAACTCTGTTTATCCATCTATTTATCTACTCGGGGCAAATGAAGCCAACAAAGCGTGAGACGAGACAGCGACAAAGTGGAGTGAGGGAGACCGAGAGAGGGAAAGAGACAAACTCCCGTTTAGCCATTGTGTTACCCCCTGCCCTCGTACTGGGTCACTCGGCTCGAGTTACTACAAATTTATTAATTCGCCCCTCAATTGCCACATGAGTTTTCTGTTTCAGTTTCAGCTTCGGTTTTTCTGTTCCGTTTTCGGTATACCAATTGCGACATTTGCATAATTTCATTCCGCTTTGTTCCATTTTGTTCCGTTCGACTGGTGTCGTGTTTATTCACACGCTGCAACATTCGTGCAACGTGAGTGCAGTGTGAGTGCATTCGATTTTATTGAGCTGACAATGCAATTCATTAGCGATGCATATAAATTGCGCTAAACGCGCACCCAAAGCAGGCAGATGAATATTGATGAATCTATTCGAAAGGGTTGACCTTCGTTTCTTGGATAAATTTATGATTATTATAATCTGAAGCGATTGATAGGCCTTGATACTGTTTGACATATATTTGGGACTATTATTAAGCCATCAGATCTAGCTTGATGAATATTTAGTGTATTACAAAAGCAGAGACTATTCAAAACCTCACTTCTCTTGCTTCCCCTCCAAACTTGTAACTATTCTAATCCAATTTCTCAACTTGTCTTTAAAGTAAATTCAATTTGCTTGGCTAATTTCAACTTTCGACTTCGGTTCTTCCTCTTTCTGGGTCAGCTGTGGCCCTGCCTTTGTCTTACAACACAATTTTTCCTCATTTCCTGCTAGTATTTCCCTCCATCTCGGCCGGAACTACCCTGCCCCTCCGAGTCCACTGTTGTCCTTAGATCGCATTACTTAAGAGCAGTTGCACTTGGCAGCCGGCAGACCATTAAATCAAGGCACGAACTATCGATGAACCCCAAAGAGGAACCGCTCCAGGAAGAGCCGGAAGGGTCCTACCCCACCTATCGATTCCCTACCCACCTAAGCGAACCATCCCTATTTGGCTGCAAGCCAGCAAATAAAAGAATCGCAGACAAATGAAAAACGGGGGGGAAAATGCGAACAAAAGGAAATGAAAAGCAGTTTTTAATATGTTCTACGCTAGGGAGTGGGTCCCTCGCCATAGGGTTGGGGCTAGACAAAAGCTGCAGCAGGCGCCAGGGCAAAGCCCTCTTCGGGCTCGCGTTCATGTCAAATGAAAACGTTGGCTTAATGTTATCAAAATTTAACTGTCTATGTCGTAATACTCTCTCTCTCTCTCCTTCCACCTTACTATTTGTCATTACCCTCTTCCTCCTGCTCGCTCCTTGCTGTGGTGTAAATCCAACCACAAAGCCGCCCACATGGCGCACTCGCGTATTTGTTTTGAGCCAACAGAGATTGCCCTGCCCCGTCGCGCTCGCCTCCTTCTCTCCCCCTCTCCATCTCCCTCATTCTCTGCCTGTGCCTGCCATTATCCAATCCATCCAAATCCGCTTCAGGCCGAGCCGCAACATTTGCATAGTTTGTAGGCGCCTCGCAGGAGAGGCGTGTGCGCCCGACTACGATAATTGCATGAAATTATAATGCAGCCATGTGCCACGACTCACATTGTGTGTGTGTGGAGTGTGTGTTTACCATGTAGGAGTAGCTAATCCTACACAGAAACCCAAAGCCAGTCTGCCAGTCCGTGGCCCGTTTGCCCTGCAATCAAAACTGTTTGCGGAGGCAGCGGTGCCTTCACGCAGCGCCAAATTGGGAGGCAAAACCTTTGCAGACAGCAAATTATCATTAAGAGATTAACGAAATCCCGAGAAACTTCAAATTGGGTGAAAACTACAGTGAGAACTGTTATAAAGTAGGGGATAGTACCAGATGAAATGAGAGGACTCTACTCAGAAACTCTACTTCAATTCTTATTCAAATCCATCTTTCGCGCTCAACATGCAACTCATACACTTCCCACTCTAAGAACCCCAACTTCATAGCCCGACAACTTGCTAATCTTCTGCTCCTCTCTCTTCCTCTCTCTCGCCCACAGAACCATCGCGGCAGCAACGCAAGCGAGGAGCGCGTGCCACAGCCACATTCCCCACACGACGCCGCTCACAATGGGGGACTACAGCAGAACTCGGGATCGGCAGCGGCAGCGACAACAGCCTCGCGTGCCGCAATGCGCCACTCGATGAACCACTCGAGCAGCTCAGTCACTGGCTCCGCGTGCAGCTCGACACCCGCATCGCCGCAGCTGAGTGGCGTCGTGCAGCTGCTCTCGAATGGCCACCATTATCAGTCGCAGTCGTCGATGTCGTCGAACTCGTCGATTGTCTCGGCCATTCCCGCCTCGCAGCGACTGCTCGAGGAGGCGCTCTCGAAGCCGGCGCCGTATCCGATGATCCTGCTGCCCCTGCACGGCGGCTACTGGGTAGATGGCACCGAGCATGAGTGCGGCTACGATGCACGCGGCAATCCACAGTTGCCACAGACCACGTGGATGGCCAAGTTCGAGACGGACGACACGGCCAAGTGCTATCGACGCTTCTATGCCGGGCGCGAGCACTCGAATCTCGTGGGCCATGATGAGCAGCTGGGACCCGTGCTCATCTCGATCAAGTCGGAGAATGTCGCGAATCAGGAGCACATGCGCATCCTGCTGCGTCTGCGCACTGGCACCATGCACGAGCAGATCCCTGTCTCGTGCCTGGGTGCACAGCCGAGTCCGGCGAAGATGGTGCGTGTGCTGAACGAGCAGATCCAGGTTGATCACTTCATGCCTGTGCTCTGCCCGAAGGCGTCGCAGGTGATCAGCGTCTACGACGAACACGTGCTCGTCTCGCACTTCAAGTTCGGCGTGCTGTACCAAAGATATGGCCAGACTACGGAGGAGGAGCTCTTTGGAAACCAGCAGACATCGCCGGCCTTCGAGGAGTTCCTCGATGTGCTCGGCCAGCGCATCAGGCTCAAGGAGCACAAGGGCTATCGTGGCGGATTGGACATACAGAACGGGCACACTGGCGACACCGCTGTCTACGAGGTGTTCAAGGAGCGCGAGGTCATGTTCCACGTGTCCACGTTGCTGCCCCACACCGAGGGTGATCCGCAGCAGCTGCAGCGGAAGCGGCACATTGGCAACGACATCGTGGCCATCGTGTTCCAGGAGACCAATACACCCTTCTCGCCGGACATGATCGCCAGCCACTTCCTGCACGCGTTCATTGTGGTGCAGCCGCTCGAGCCTAACACGCCCCACACACGCTACAAGGTCAGTGTGACCGCACGGGACGATGTGCCCTTCTTCGGGCCCACGTTGCCCAATCCCGCCGTGTTCCGCAAGGGGCAGGAGTTCAAGGAGTTCCTGCTCACCAAGCTGATCAATGCGGAGAATGCGTGCTACAAGGCGGAGAAGTTTGCCAAGCTCGAGCTGCGCACACGCACCTCGTTGCTGCAGAACCTATGCGAGGAGCTGAAGGAGAAGACACGCGATTTCCTGGGCGCCGATCTGTCGCAGACGCTGACCGGGAGTCCCACGCCAGAGACACCCAAGTCAGAGAGCAGCGGCGGGGGTGGAGGCGGCGGCAACGCGGGCTCCAGGTTCATTGATACCGTGAAGAAGGCTCTCATCATGCGGGTGCGCTCGCAGAGCGTCGACACCGGCAACGGAGCGCATCCCGATAAGTTCAGTGTGAACACCAAGACGGGCACACTCAATACCAAAAAGGAGACGCAGCCAGAGATGCAGACGCCCAATCTGAATGTAAGTAGATTGAATCCAACCAGGTCTGACCTTCAACTAATCCTCTCTTCTCGTCTACCTTGCAGACCTGCAGCCGTACCGCCTCCAAGTCATCATCCAAGTCGAAATCCTCGAACGAATCCACCTCCTCGTCGCCGGACATTACCTCCCGACCGGCCAATAACAACAATAACAACAATAGCAGCGCCAACGTGGCAGCCAATCTTGCCCAGCAGAATGGAAGCGTGGCCACCGGCGGCGCAGTGGGTGCAGCACCGAACGGAGGCATCGCTGTGGCTGTCGCCACCATGTCGGAGACCAGTGACGATTCGAGCCTGAACAGCGTCGATCTGGATCCCATGATGGGGCATCTGGATGGAGGCGCTGCCTACATCGATAGCGACACTGGGCTGGAGAGCATGAGCTCGGCGGAGGCGACAACTAAGGCGTGCTCGCTGTGCCTGGAGGGAGTGCAGGGTGGCACCATGATGGGCAGCTCGCCCAGCAATGAAACCATCATGATGATCGAGAATCTGCGGCAGGAGGTGACGCGGCTCAAGTGCGACAAGCTCGATCTGCTACGACAGAATGTGGTAAGTAGAGAGAGGAACGAGGAGCAGACAGTGCATGTACAGTTGACTAACCTAATCCTTCATCCCTTCTAGACCTGCCAGCGCGATATTAAGCGTCTGCGAGAGCGGGAGATGTCGCTGCAGGGCGATCTGGCTGCGGCGGGACGTGAAATTCTGCGATTGCGCGATCTACTGAGGGAGTACATGCCCGAGACGGCCACGGCGCCGCTCTCCACATCGCCCATGTAAAGCGTCTAACGCAACCAAAGGAGGCAACGAGTTGGAGGCAAGCAGGCAAGGAGATCCAGAGAGGGAGAGAGAGGGAGAGGAGAAGAAGGAACCACTGTGCCGTGTCTAACACTTTGGAGAGCGTCGCGCGTCGAGCGAGAAGCAGAGAAAACTGTATTATATTTAGTTGACAGATCAAAAGGTCGATTAGAACCGGAGGAAGGAAGGTAGAAGAAGAAATGAAAAAGTTATTATAACAGTTAGTAGTACACATCTATGTATAACAGTTACAAACTAAAAAGATAAAGCAAACGTAGCAACAACACAGAACACACAACTCAAAAAGTTACACCAAATATATAGATCATAAGTCTTAATGCATATTTAATCCCCAGACGCAAGCCTAATCCGTAACATAAGTAGAAAGAGAGTGGGAAAGAGAGACGAAGAGGGAGAGGGAGAGAGGGAGAGGGAAGCAGAAAGAGAGAGCTATCGATTAGCGTACATCACAGTTACAAGTTAAAGTTTAAAAGTGAAGAAGGAGCAGAGAAAAAGTTACGAGATACAAATTTATTATTATTATTATTATAGATACACACACTCACACATTATTCCACAATAGTTATCGATATTGTCTATCGATTCGTAGTCGTCGTAGCCTCGTTTCCATCTCACACACAAACCTCATCAGCAATTAATAACCAAGTACAGAGAAAAGATAACGAAAGATACGAGTAATTACAATATACTATATCTTATATATATATACTATAACAAATCAAGTATGAATGTATGTGTTTTTAAAGTTAAACCCCTCTCGATAGTTTTTAGCAGCAATCGATACCAGCGATTGTGGACGATCGAACGAAATAAACCAACCCAACCCAACCAACTCTTAACATTAAGCTTAAGTTGCTTTAAATACTTTCTACGTTTAACTATTTAAGTTGAGATCAGACTCAGACTCCTGACTCGTTGTATATATATTATTTACAAGCATTATTCTATCGAATTATGATCCCCATCGATCCACTCGATTAATCGCAATTAATGTATTAACAAAATAAAACATAACAGAAATCGATCGAAACAAAGAAAACAAAAGAAAAACATGTGCAACATTTTCGGATATTTATAGCAAAATTAGAACGAGTAAAGATTATCAAGTTATCGACACACAGAAAAATGTCTATGCAAATTATCTACCTAAGTACCACGAATTGTTTTTGTTGAAAAGCATCATAATTTTTATTGTGTAAAATACAAAAAGAAACCAACAAATATAAATATATATGCAAAATATATGGAATATATACAAATCCATGCGATTTTTTCTTATTTATTGATTAGATAGAAAGAGAAGGGCCACGAAGACCTAACTATCACAGAATTCTGGGTACCGCATTATATTCTTGTGTTTAGCCTCTAAGTTTGAGATGTTGATTTAAATATTGTACTCTAATTATAGTGCATACTTTCAGGATGTGTTTTTTTTCCTAATAGAAAGCTTTAAGCTCGCTCAAAACAAATTCCGCGTCATTGTTCTGTCTATTGCTCTGCTCCTTTGCTGTTGATCTACTTCACCTCACACCTTGCTGAAATTTCTGTCAGCCTGGTGATATTCTGAGTTTCGTTTGATTTTCAGCGACTCACAGCGAAACATTGCTGAGCATAAAAATATCACCAGTATTAAGAATTGAACTTTGCCTCAAACAAAGCGACAAAGTAATTGTGTCCGCATTGTAGACATTTTCAGTAATGGCAACAGTACGCAACACCCATTTATTAAACTGCCTAAGTGAACCTATTTTGTTGAGTGGTTGTGTATTTTCCAACAACAACAAGCCCAACTTGCAAACGTACATCGACAGCTAAACTCGAAATTTCACCCGGCGCGCAGCAGAATTAGCTGGCAGACAGGAAGAAAAGCAAGCAGCAAATAACTGAGCAAAAGCTGTGAGCGCGATCAAAACAAAGTCTGCATGAATTGTTCTGATTGGTTAAAAACGGAAGGAATAACGGAACTCACATGAGCGACAGATAATTTACGCAAACGTGAGAGTGCATTAGATTAAAACTTAATTAAGACTTAATACACTCTACATGCATGCTGCTGTGCTCTGGTGTACACATAACATAAAATGCTCTCCGCTATGTCTATTGCTCTGCTTCTTTCCTGTCGATGCAGTAGCGCACCCCTTCCTGAAATTTCTGTCAGCCTGGTGATATTCTGAGTTTCAAATGATTTTCAGCGACTTACAGCGAAACATTGCTGCGCATAAAAATATCCCGAGGTATGATATTTGACATAGTGATAGTGTCCACATACTAGAAATTATCCGACACCATTTAATGATATACTAGAGTGGACCTATTTTGTTGAGTAGTTGTGTATTTTCCAAAACAACAACAAAGCCAACCTGCAATCGTACTCCGACAACTAAACTCGAAAATTCACCCGGCGCGCAGCAGAATTAGCAGGCAGACAGGCAGACAGGCAGAAAACCAAGCATGAAGTGACTGAGCGAAAGCTCTGAGCGCGATCAAGGCAAATTCCGCATGAATTGTTCTGATTGGCTCAAAAAGGAAGCGATAGATACCGACAGTGAGAGTGGCTCAAAACTTTGCTCCCACTTATTCGCTCAGCTTGGATTTAATATCATGTTGCATACTTTTGCGGTGCTTATTTAAATACTGCGCGGTGTGTGCAATGCACTCAAATCGTAATGCATACTTTTAGGCTGCACTTTTATTGTATACTGCTGCAGCCAAGTTCTTCGAGGTTTATTTTCATTACCCCACAGCTACTTCGGTTCGCCTGTTCGGAACTGTATGTTATTAGCGCTGCCTAAGCCGAATCCCATCCTTTCTTGAGCTCCATCGTAGATGTTTGTTGCTTTTCTAGTTGCCTGGTGCTATGTCGCGTCGAGGCGAGGTCAAGTACACCGCCTCACAGCGAAATAGTGCCAGGCAAAATATTTTTATCCATTGCACTTCCTTAACAACGCCTCACATTTATCATAAATTGGGCGTAGGGTATTTCGATGGTTGTCTCGTTACCTGTTGAAAACCTTTAAGCAAATAATAGATTATTAGTTTCATTTAAGATATTCCTTTTCAAATCACGCGCCAAACAGCCAACCCTTTGCAACACTGCACGTTAAAGCTCTCGACCCGCTGCATTTTACTGCCAGGGTAACCAGCTTTGTGGCATAGTGAGCTTTTGCTCATTTCACACCTCGAGAGCTTTGGTCACACTCTATAAAGTGTTTTTCTTACAAAACTGTCTAAGTTTTGTTTAATTTTGTTAAAAATGAGAATATTTTTAAATGAGAGGCGCTTTTTGTGAATTAAAAATATTTTGAAAACTTGTTTATATGCAGAAATGCTAAGTTCACATTGATCTCAAGGTTCTGTAACGGGGTCTGCATAAACAATGTTGCTCTCACTGCAGCTGTTGCGCTCTGCGCAGGTTCTCCCAGGCACGCACACACACAGTACCTTGCTATACCCTGTGCGGCAGTGCGACGCAGAGTTTAATGGCTGTGAATGTAAAGTTTGCATAGTTTTAGGTAATATCTTCCAGTATGTGAGATAAGTAAACAAAATATACGCTTATTTTTCCTAGAATTCGAATTTAAAGAGCTTTTTTATACTACTTGCAAAGCTGTACTACTCCTCTTGCACCCTCAAACTGTTTACAGGGTATTTCTTCGTCATCGTCTTGCTAGGTACACTCGCTCGCTGCTCGAATTGCTACGAAATCAGTTTGAAACTCTCAAAACGCGAGAGACTTTTGCTGTGGACGGACGTTCCAATCGTCGCCACCGTCGTCGCCGTTGCTGTTGCCGTCGTCGTCGTTGTCGTCGTCGCGTGTTGCGTTTATTTTGTTGAATTCGAGACTTGTTATTGTTTTCACGGCAGGCGGCTGTAGAGTTGCGCACGGTAAGCCATAAAAGCAATAACAATTGGGCAGGGCCGCGACTTATTTGAGTTCAGTTCGAAACATACTCGAAAACAGCTAGAAGAAGCAGCAGCAGCAGCTACGAGAATTCCCAAAATCACAACCAAATACCAGAATCCGCGTGTGTGAGACAGAGGCAGGGAGAGAAAGAGAGCGAAACTGTGCGAAAATCAACGTTTTACTTTGTGTTTGCGTTTGCATTTTTACCTTTTGCTGCTTTTGGCCTTTTTTTTTTGGCGGCGACGGCTGCACGTAAAACATAAAAACGATTCTCATTAACATAATAACAACAACAACTACAACTAAAGCAGCAGCAGCAGGGAGCAAGGCAGAAAGTGTTGTGTGTGTGTGCGAGTGCGAGTGAGTGAGGCAATTTTTTCCATCGTTATTACTTCATAACAGAGCGCAGCGCGCACTGTGGCGCTCTCTCTGGCAGGCAGAGTGCGCTCTCTCAGCAGCAGCACCGGGCTCATCAGGAGGGTTGCAGCGCAGCAGCAGCAGAGAGAGAGAGAGGCGTAAGCCACAGCCACAAAAGAAAACTAAGCTGCAAAGCTCTCTGGCTAACCCGCTCTCTCGCGCTCTCCGCCGCCGACGACCGCCGACCGCGTTGCCACCAAGAGGTAATTAATGGCATTTTATTTTATTAAAGTGACAAATAAGCAAATAATTGCGAGTGCGTGTTGCTGTGTGTGACTGTGTGCGTGCGTGTGTGTTTTGGGCCTGTGTGCGTCAGCAAAAGAATCAAAAAATTTAGAACGCAAACAAATTATTGAATAACATAGGCAGCCGCAACTAATAGGGGAGAGAGAGAGAGCGGCAGTTAGGGAGAGCGCAAGATCAACTCGCACTCTCTCGGCTCACGAGCCAAGCTTGGCCCACGCCAGAGAGTAAGAGAGAGAGCGAGCGAGCGCAAGCATCTCTGCCCACCTTGAGATGCCGTAATCGTTGCCGGCGGCGCCACAGTCGCTGCCTCTGCTATTGTTGTTGTCTTTGGGCAACAATGAAATGGCAATTAATATTAAGTATTTCCAGAAGCTGCCGCTGCCACCCTCGTGAGGTGGGTGGGCTTCACACTCGAGCAGCGTCACGTCGGGACGGGGTGCGGGAGAGGTCAACGTTACGTGCACTCGACTAATCAGCTGCGGCTGCGGCTGCTGCGCTGCGCTGCGTCGTAAGTTGCAGATTAACTCGCAGCTTATCTGGTAACAAGCAGAGAAGAGGGGAGGGGGGTGGCGGTTGGCTGTCGATGCATGCACTGCGCAGCGAAGGTGAACGAATGCTCGGGGCAGGGCTACCAAGATAGCCATACGAGCCCAGGTAGAAGGGGATTATGGCAGACAGAGAGACAGGGCGAGAGTTCCACTTCACTAGGTTATCAGCGGATTTACCATGCGAGAGAGATAACAAGAAAGTAACAGCAATGGAATTACCAAAATAGTTTCTAGTGTTGCACAAGGGATAAACAGAATGATCGATCAGGCTAGAGCAGCGGGAGCAGGTGTACGATAAAAGAAAACAAGGCTAATCTCGGCTAATAAAGTATTATGAATTCCCCAGAAACGAGCTGAAAGATTCGAAAAATAGTAGAGAAAAAGTCTTCTATCAATTTGCAATTATATTCATTGTCTGCGACACCAATCTTGACTTCTTCATAACTTTTCCAAAAATCATTAGATTTTAATCTTCAATAGCATTTTATTTTTAGTTTGACCTCAAAATTGATTCAGGATAAAAAAATAAGGGTACTAAAATTTTGAAATTTTGGACATCCAAGATCAGCACTCCTTCAACAACCTGAGAGACCTATCTAGATTTCCAACTATCATAACTTTGTTAAAAATCGTCAGATTTTCATTTGGCTCGATAAATTTGTTTTAAATTTGTTAATTGTTTGACCTTGATTCTACATCAACAAATAAGGAACCTAAAATTTAAACATTTTTTGGATCAACCATGCTTGATCTTCATCTCTTCCATCTGCAAGACCTATCTAAACCTATAGAGACTCCGAGAGTCATAACTTTGTCAAAAACCGTCCGAGTTTCATTCGGAATGGCATTATGTTAATGGATTTGTCTCTAGATTAATTCTACATCAAAAAATAGGGTTATACAATTTTTAAACTTTTGGGCCATACATGCTTTAATAATTTCTATACTTTTAACAACCTGACAGACTTAGTCAACTTTCCAACTTTAGTAACTTTGCCAAAACTCAATCGATTCTCTTTAGGCATAACATTTTGTTAATGGTTTGGACTCTAGTTTGATTTGGGACCAAAATGGAAAAATGGAATGCTCTCGTTCTACACAATTTTCCCCTCAAGCACAGTGTGACAAATCATCTGAATATGCATCAGGTGGCTATTTAATTGCCCATGTGAAGGTGCTCAACCGCACAGCCCGGGAATCTCTCACTTCTCTCGAGTATCTCTCTCGAATCTTGGCATATCTCATATATCTCTGCAAATGTGCCATATGCCTCGTGTTCTCTCTTAACACGCAGCCATTATCTTGTCTCACGTTTGTTTTATGCGTCTCCAGTGCTGCTCAAGGCGTCTGCTTTAGCCTCCCCCTCCGCCCAACACCCCTCCTACTATGACAAACCACCCAGCTCATCGACCCACCGACCCATCGAGCCACCCAGTGAACCACTCAGGGGACGCATACAAAGACGCAAAGACGACGCACGCAGCAAATAATTTTCAACCGAAAAAGCAGCCAGAAAGCAGCCCGAAAACAGCCAAAAACAACCATGACCCTGCGCTGCAACCCCTACTCCCCCGACCCGCTATCTAAACAAAATTCCAGCGAGCCAGTGGAGCGGCAGGTGGTACGGCGGTTTGCGTTCTTTGGGGAGGGATGCTCTTTGTGGGGCACGCATTTTTTAAGTGTATAAAAAGGGGCGCATAATTTTCAGTTTAATTACAAACAAGAAAACTACGCGGCCCCTCCCTCCCCTATCTCACTCGCCTCTCTCTCTCTCTCTCTCTCTCTCTCTTTATGCTCTCTTCTGGGTGACCTCCTGAGCTTTCACCTGTGCCGGGTGGCGGGGGCGAGGACGGTGCCTATTAATAAATCTCATTAATAAATTAAACGTTTTCAACGCAGGAAATTCCCATCATCATCTTGCGAGGAGGCTTCTCCTGCCTCGCTGCGTATTTTCATGTTTTCGCAAAGAAAATGTGTTTTTCTTATGACCTCCCTCCCCCCTCCGCAATCACCTTTTTTCGTGTTCCTTTTCTTCTCCAGCACGCTCCTGTGCGGCGTCATCACCAGCGGGTTTTATAAATAAATCACAAAAGTAACCATAAATAAAAAGAAAACAAGAAAGAAACCAACATCATCGTTAATAATTCCGATACGATTCACTGCATTTTCATGTTCTTCTTTTTCTCTCTTTTGCACTTCGACACGCGCCTAGAATTCGTCTCCCTCTCTCCCACTCTCCCCCACACTTTCCGGTTAAATTTCGTCTAATGTTTCTCCCAATTTCGAATCACGTAGATTGCTCATTTCTCTTCATTTTCGCATTCATTTTACAATTGTTTTCGCTCGTCTCCATGCTTTTATTATTAAAGTGCTCCCAAGTTATGCAAAGTACCCGAGTACTACCCAACTACCTAACCCAATTGCCCTACCCAGATTAATTTGACTTCATTATTTACGAATTATCATGGGAATTGCACTTTTTTCCGTTCTTACTTTCTGTATTTATGTTAATTATTTTTACACTCACCATAGACCGATAATTATGGAGACTATCTAGGGGGCCCTCGTAATCGTCGTTAAAGTTGCCTGTTCTCTGTTTTTGTGGTTACACCAGCTCACCAGCTTGGGACGCCACTGTAACAAAGCAGAGTGAAATACTATATGTGGTTTATGGTATATATGGAGATACGACACGTTCGCAAATAAAATATTATTATTAATATAAATAGAGGTTACGGTGACAGGCAATTAAACAAAGGTTATGTTCGGTAATTCGCTGTGAAGGAATAGTGAATATGAGTAGAGGGTTGTGCAATCAGCTTGAAGTACAGTGGGGTAAGGTAAAAAGGGAACTGAAATGGGAATGTAAATGAAAAGAGAGTATACACCATATCAGCCTCTATGGACTATCGTATTAATCTTTCTCAAGAGCTGCTTACAGAATACCAAATATGGGTCATCTTTGGAGAAATTAGTTTTTGAATAAATCAAACGAACTATTTTCCATATATTATGCTTGCATTTCATAGTTCTGTTCCAAGAACATAAATCAACTGATTAAAAGGGATGTATTAAAAGTCGATCAAACGACCTATTTTTAACCTGTCTATCACATTTACAAACTCCAGCTCTTTTACGAGAAATAATTAATAATTAAATAGGCTTATTCAAGCAATGATAGTATAATAAACTACATTAAACAACAATATAGTAGACAAATAAGTAATGAGTGGGGAAATCAGCTTCTAAATTCGAGCAAAACAACCTATTCTCCATACATCATGCATACTCTCATCTGTTTTCCCTCTAGAGCTTCTTGCTTTAGCCAGTCTTCACTGTATAGAGCACCAAATAATAGCTGAAATTCAATGGAACATATTCTGTTAGATTATTCAATTCCCCAGCCAATTTATAGCACCCACCAATGTTGCCATAATCAACACCATCTACAACAACAACAACAACATCAAGAGGAACAACAATAAGTGAGAATCACAGTGATTCACATTCAGGCGAACTGATAAAAGCGAAATGAGTTAATAATAGGTGGCATAAGCAAATCGTATGTAGAAGGCGAAATTTGCAAACATGTCGAAAATTGTTTACAGTCCTGGCAGATCTGTCTATATAGCATATATATGTATATATATCTTTTGCGAATAGTTGCTTTTATTATGCCTCGTGACTTTTTTTTTGTTGCTGCTGTAGATGCTTTAGGTAATTTTTACAACACCTGCAACACGGCGTGCTTCAAAGAGAATTGTGGCATGTACCGCCCCTACCCCTGCTCCTGCTCCTGCCCCTGCCCCTGCACCTCGACCCTCCCAGCTCCCAGCCGGATGTTAATGTTATTTGGGGCATATTTTGTGGGCGCCTTCGTGCTGTTTTTAATGTGCGCTGATTTGTTTGGGAAAAAATAAACAATTGAGAAAATTTATTTAGTTGGCCAGCTACACCCTACTCCCGTTCCCTTCACCTCCTCCATCTGCTGCCCCCTCTCTGCTTTGACTGCCTGCGGAATGTCTGTTCAATTGTTGTAGTTGTTGTTGTTGTAGTTTACGATCAAATAAATATGCAATGAAATTACTTTGTGCCATAATTTGGCCAACTTTATGTCTATAGTTCATAGTGGAATCGGCAGGGAGGGCGAATGGGAGGTTATGGATTACAGTTCTTAAGGGGTTGTGGGGGGAAACTCTCTCGCTTTGCATATCTTGTGTGTGTGTTTCTGTGTATTGTTCCTTTATCCGGCAACCTTGAGGACAACAATCAATCAGCGGGGCATCTGTGGCAGCTTAAAAGCAGCATGCAGCATGCTCTTAGTCTCTCTCTCTGTGTGTGTGTGTGTCTCTGCCTTTGTATCTGCCAGATACTTTTGTATCTCACATTTTTTCACCTTGTCAATCAGCTCGCAATTTGGGTCACACACGCAGTTTCCTTTCAACAACAACAAAAAAAAAAATCGTCCGAGCAGCCATGTCATATGAGATATATGGCCAATCTATACTATATAGCGGGCTTGTCTGTCTGTCTGTATGTCTGTCCGTCTCGCTGCCTGTCCATCTGCTGCGTTCGTCGATCCGTCAAGTTATTTGGCGCTTGTTACTCACGTACGCCGCAGCGCGAAATACACATTAAAATTAAAATCATAAATAAAAATTCTTGGCTGCAACTGTAATTCAAATTCAAATTAAGGCACACACTTGCCTACACACACACACTTGCCTACACACACACACTCGCACACACACACACACTCGTACAAGCAGCAAGCAAACAAACAAATTCACAACTTGCCGATTTTTATTTGCCGCTTTGCCCGCTTATGTCGTTGATTAGGCAGTCGCAGTCGAAGTCGCAGCAGGCGTCGCAGTCGCGGCTAACGTCGTCGCCAGCCGGCTGACACGCCTACTGCCAAGCCACTTGTCGTCGCGCAACTCCCCAAAAAGGGCGAAACAATGCGAAAACTATTATCAGCAGCAGCCCAAGCAGAGCCGCCGCGTGCTTGCTCAAGGCATAAGAGAAGCAAGCGGGAGAGCAGCTGAGAGAGCAGGCAGCTGAGAGCGACGAGCAGCTGAGAGAGCACGTAGTTGAGAGAGCGCGCGTGCAACTCTTATCAAAACATTTGCAAACCTTGCTGTGGGGAGCTTTTCCACTAGCAAAAACAAAACGCAAGCACAGCCAGAGAGAGAGAGAGAGAGAGAGAGCGCAAAGAGAGCGCGCGTGTGGTTCGAAGCATGGCCGAAAAGCTCTTTGTGTATAACAGTTACGCGGCTGCTGCTGCTGCTGCTGCTGCTGCTACTGCTGCGTGGGGTGAGCGCGCAAAATATTTGCAAATGCACAGTGGCGTAGGGGGTAGAGGGGGCACTGTCAAGTGAAAGATTGCAAAAAGAACACCTAGTAAAATATTAGCTGCTAAATATGTGCAAAATACAGAGGCTTAGTAGGGTACTATATGATTTATATAATGTGTAAACCATATATGACCGACTAAAAGATACCCTGTAATATATATTAAACTCTATTTAATAATTTGAAGGCAGTTTAAGGTGCATTTTCCGCTTGGGCACCCAAAATATCAACTCATAAGTAAAGTAAACTTATATAGCCGGCAAAAATACACCCTGTTAAATATGTCATACTCTGCAATAATATAAAGACACTGCCAAAGCCTTTGGCTTCTTAAACTCTCAAATTCAACCATAAATATACCCAGCAGGGTTAACATAGTTATATTTAAGCCAATTTTAAATACCCAGAGGTAGTTCAGCTCTTAGTAAATTACAGTATTATTTACCCAACAAAACAGATACCCTGTAAGTGCAATTAAACAATCAAGTAGTATACCCTGTAAGCCAATTTCAAGCCAATTGCTTACCAATATCAACTTTCATATCAACTGCAAAGCTTTTACGCTTTTCCCCCTTGGGAACTCTTTCAACGCGCTGCCACTGTGCGCTGCCCGTGCCTGTGTATAACAGTTCTTTTGGGCATTTTCGTTTATTTACAATTTGACATTTTCGCAAGCACTCACTCACACACACGCACACAAAGCTGCTCACCTTCACACACACACGCACACACACAGGCAAATATGCTCCCCGCGCTGCTTTAGCAAAGGTCGTGCTGCTCTCTCTCTCTCTTTCTAGTTGTCTCTTGCTCCTTATCTCTCGCTCTCATCTCGCTGCCGCTGCTGCTGCTGCCTCTCAAAAATTTCCATTTTCAGATTGGCTTTTCGTTGCGATTTCCCAGCAGACACACGTCGTACGCCGAAGCGTTCGGTCGCGTTTGCTGCGTGCGCCCAACACTAAATTGAGAAAGAGAAAAAATAAAAACAAAAAATAAAAGAAAAAAAGAAAAACAGCAAAAACTAAAAAGTAAAAGCAAAGAAAAAACTTTAGAAAACATCCCAAAAAATTCTGAGAAGAACCGAAACATACTGCGCGCGCGTGTGTGTGTCCCTCGGGTGTGTGTGTGTGTATGTTTGAGTGTGTGCCGCGACGCGTGTGTGAATAATTTGCTAAGTTTTTTTGCCCACTTTCAGTTACGACTCGAAACTGTAAACGTAGCTGCGTATAACGGCATAAATGATCCCCCCCTGATCCCCCCAAGCGATTCCCAGCCGAAACTGAGTGCAAAATTTGTAATTGAAATCGAAAAGATACGATCGAATCTCATCTGCAAGTCGAAAACAGGTAAAAACGAGCAAAACAAATAAGAAAATAAATAAGTAAGTGGAGGGGAAAGAAAGGGGAGTGAGCAGGGGGTGTGGGGTAGCTGCTCTTCAATTCGATTTCGATTTGTCGTTGATTATCATCATCTTCCTTTGGATTGGAAATCAAATCAAAATACAATCGAAATTTCATTCAATTTCTCATGTTTTTTTCGGTTTTGTTAAACATATTTGCGCTTTGCCCGTTGTTGTTGTTGTTGGTGCTGGCCAAATGAAAATTGTGCCGAAAATTATTGGGGCAATTTTCGCGAGGGAAAGAGATATAGAGGTGGGGAGACGGACAAAAACTGCTTGCTGTGTTTGTTTTGCTGTGTGTGGATTTTCTATGCGGCGCAATGTGTTGAAAAGTTGAACGATTTTTTGTTTAGTTGCAACACACGCAGAGGCGTAGAGGGGGAAGGGGGTGTTAGATGCTGCCCGTCGCCGGTTGTACTTGAACTCATAAGGCAAACGGCAGCGAATGCCCCGGTGACTGCGACGCGTATCTGACAGATACGTATCTGCAGCTGTAGCTGTATCTGTATCTGTGTCTCGCAGTGCGTCAGCAGCGCGCACACGATTTTGACTTTTTGGCAGACACAGCATGCTGGCAACAGGGAGGGGAGAAAATGGGAAAGGCATCAATGAAAAGGAAAAACTAAGATGGAAAACTGCAACGAACTGTAAACTATCAATGTAGAATAAGGAAGAGCCATGGAAAATGCTATGGAAATTGGCAACTGTCTGCGTGACGAAGGGCCAAGTCAGCTGGGAATAAGCTCAAGCAGCTACTCCAGGTGCAGCTGCCCATCTCGCTCTCCCATGGGTCCCCCCTCCTTTCAGGTGTCTTTCACTCTGCTCACTTCACTTGGCAAATCAATCTGCTATGAAAATATTTACCTAGGGTTTTCCATTTTCCATTCAATGTCAAATCCCATTCGAATTTCGAATAAGAATTTTAAAGCGATTTCCAAAGTTGCTTTCTTCGAATTCCCTGATTAATCTTAGTCACCTCAGTGCGACTTAGTCATCTCTGCACGCTTTCTTTCCCTTTCCCGTCTCCCTCTTCGTCTCTCTGACTCCCTCTGTCCATGTATTTGTCAAAAAAAGCAACGACAATGATTTATTAATTATTTGCATCACTTTCTATAGTCAGCGAACTCAATTCAATGTGCGCCATTTGGAGCATTTAAATTGCCATAATTCTAGCCATAAATCGTTACTTGTATCTTGTAGAGCTTGCAATTAAATTTCGCTTTCAAAGCAAATATCTCAAAATATCTTTAGATTTCCGCATGAATAAAACTGTTTGCGCTGTGATTCACATGTTTGACACAAAATCATGAGAGAAATATGAAAGCTCATCGCAAGCGAAACTTGACATATTTATGGGAAAATTGTCTTGATTTTCCCGACTATGTGTGTATATGTATATAAACGTTGCAATTAATAAGCGCCTTTCGATTTATGACCAAAGATAAAACTCTTGAATTGCTTTGACTGCGGCTGTGGCGTTTGTTTATTTGCTCAGCGTGCTGTTTAGTCTAGCTAAGGTGCACCCCGCCCTCCTCTCTGCCCTGCACTACGCCACTGGCAACCGTTTTGAACTGTGGCTCTTTGACGCATCTCGACGCATTTGAGTGGGATCATTCTGCCGCCGGTTTCAATCAGTCAAACGCAATTAAGGCATTAGCGAGAGCGAGCTGGCTATAGTAGCGAGTGTGACAGAGAAAGAGAGAGAGAGGAAAAGAGGCGGGCGGAGGAAGGAGACAATGAGCATGTGCCAGTGCTGGCGGCAATTAGTATCCTGTGTCTGCTCTCAGAGAATTCTCAATGCAGCGCGCACACTTGGCTCATTATGCTGTTTATCCTCTGCTTCTGCCCCTGCCCGTTGCCACGCCCCCTCCTCTGCGCTTGACAACTTATCTACTTAACTCGTCCGCTTGGCACGCCCCCCTCCCCCCTCGCTACTCTGGCTCATCACTTGAGCTGCTCATTAATTATTTAACAACAGCGACGCCAAGTTGGCTGCAACATTAAAAAAGTTGCGCATACGCAGCGTAGGCCAACTATTTATTCGTTGTTTCTCTTTCTTGTTGTTTTTGCCCTGTGCTGTGTCATACACCAACGCACAACGATCTATCATTATAATGAAGCGTCAAATCTAATACGGGAGTTTTCTAACTGCCCTCCATGCGGCCATGTGGTACTGCCTCCCCGGGAAAACACGCCCCAGGAGGGGAGGGGGGCTGCAGGCAGATTGGGTGTGTTTCTGGCTCACACAGAGAGAGTGTTCGCGTATGTGTGTCTGTGTGTGTGTGCTCGCCCTGTTAACCGTCGCCTATGGTTGATAACGTTGACAAACTAGATAAAGCGCGATAAAAATGAAAACAAAATTTACAGAGTCACAAAAACGGCACAACGGCAGAACCGTTATAAATATAACGGTAGATGGAAGCGAGCAGCAGCCATGTAATCTATGGATAGCCGGGGCAGCGGCAGGGGCGTGGAATGGGAATGGGAAGAGCAGCTATGAATATGAATGAGCTGAGCAATACAGGCGAATTTTATCTGTTGTTTTTAATACCCTGTACTGAGAGGAAGGCCCCGAAAAAGGTAGATAGAGGTGAAGTACAGAAATGGAACAAATTTGTTAGGCAAATCGTTGAATCAATTTGATTGTAGTATTCGAACTGAGCAGCGTTTATATTATACTTTTTCAAAGCTCGGAACTTTGAAGTGTGATATATTTGAATTTTTGCATATTTTACAACTATTTGTAAAGTTTTCAGCAGTTCGAGTTAGTTTGAAAAGTTATACAGTAATTTTGCATATCATTTGGAAGAATCTGACAGTATATGCAAATTAACTAGAACTTAAATCGACAAATAGTTTGGAAATATACTAAATCAACCTATAGCATAGAAATATTATGCTATAACTCGTGTTTTTACTGTAAACTCTAGCTGAAAATCGCGTAATATTAGCTTGAGCTATCTTTAACTCTGATCTGTAATTCATATATGCGCTGCACAGTTATGCAACCATTCTGCAAGTTTAAGCTGAACCAAACTGTTAAGGCCGTGTATATTGAACAAATTATATGGAAATGTGCCTAGATATCAGAGAAAATGGCTAGATCCCAGAGACTACAGGGGCGACAGCTATCAACACTCGTATTATATGCAGTGTCTTTATGCTTGCATTTGTGTTTAGCCACGCCTCCTTTAAGCGATAATTATCGCATTCTGCCATGTCTCAGGATTGCAAATTTCTGTTTTTTTCCGGCACAGGGTATCTACTGGTGGTATACACTCAACCCTCAAGCCGCCTTTTCTTTGTTGTTTGTTGCTTTTAACGTGCGATAAACTTAACTCAAAGTGGCGCTCTGCGAGTGTGTGTGTGTGCGCGTGTGTATGTTTATGTTGCGACATTGAAACGCGGTTTTAATTAATAATTATAATTATCGCTTCACTCACTAGAACGTTTTTTTGGGCTCTGCCTCTGCGGTTGCTCCAAAGAAAACCTCATTATGTTGATTCGTAATTATTATTGAGGTGATGATGATGATGACGGGCTGCCACCGCAGGGTGTGACAAATCGGCAAACAGTGGCAAAGCGCACAACCACAGCAGCGTAGTGCAATGCAGCGTGCAACAAACACACACACATTACGCATACGCAGTGTTGGCCACACAACTATGCAAAGAACGCGGGGCGCAGAGAGCGAGACAGAACACGTTGCGAGTTAATGATAGTCGCGTGATTAATGCTCTTCACTTTATTTATTTATTCCGCTGCTAATGCAACAGCAGCACCCTGCTCTCTCTCCCTCCTCTCTTTGACCACCCGTGAAGCTGCCACCGGCCGCAATTAGCCGTAATGAAAAGCTGTCCGAGATTTATGGGGCAGCATTTCCAGCGCTTTTGTTTATCGCAATTTCCACTGTTTGTTGTGTATCTGCGTGTGTGTATCTGTGTGTGTGTACCTGTGTGTGAGTGTATCTGCGGTGTGTATTGCGTGTCACGGCGGGTGTGCGTTGGCGAATTGGAAACATTTGACTTTTGATCTTTTCCAAAATGTCAAAAGCTTGACAAGGCAACAGATAAGCCGGTGTCATGACAGGGGCGGAGTGAAGAGGGGAGCAGAGCAGCGCGAAGGGGTTGAACTTTAATGAAATATGAAACTGCGGAAAGGCAATTGAGTGAGCTGCTACCCCTTCCTCCCGCCCTGCTGCTTCCCGCTTAACTGATTAAATAGATAATGAACTGAGCACATTCTGATTCTGATTGACAAGTGATGGTAATGGAGTGCCGTAATGAGAATTATGCGAAGGCAAGGTAAACACAGCAGAGGGAGAAAGAGAGAGAGAGAGAGGGGGAGAGAGGGAGAAAAGAAATAAAGAGAAAAATGTGTATGGTTTATGCACCTTATCTTTTAATAGGATAGTGCAACGAGAACTGTGGCTGAAAAACCAACGCCAAATTAAAACAGTGTGACCGAACTTTAAAAAATTTCTCAAGCCAGACAGTTCATTAGTTGCACTTTTCATAAAAATTAGGAAACTCGATGAAAGTACGTATGTATGAATATTCTAGCTTAAAAGTAAACTTTCTATGTGATTTTTATTGAGTTACGAGGGCGTGGTCAATATTTAAAATAAACTATAAAATTCTGCTATACCACACGAGTGTAGTCACATTTGCTGGATCTAGCGCGTACAGAGATCTAGGCGTTCATACAGACTAACTGCTAGAATAAATTTATAAACTTGTGCGAATTTAATATGAATTTAAAGCACAACATTATTCCTTTTGCACATTCTACCATTTCTCTACTGTTCTGCCATTCCGCACATCTGCTTAAACTACTTAAGTAGTTTCATCTTTCAACTGCCAAGACATTTGCCCCATCTATTCGCGCTGTTTGCACCCCATGCTCGACTTGGCTGAACTCAGTGCCAAGCTTCCATTTGCGATGTGCCTTTAAAACGATATCTCAGTTATCAATCGATACGTGCGAATTGTCTGTTTGCCTTATCAAGTTACCCAAACCGAACCACGGGGGGAGGGGCAAGGCAGAAGGAGACGCAGTTTCGCCACGCCGAAAACTATGCTAAGCTCTCCTCGCACGAGTGAAAATAACATTGAACCCATCGTATACCTTATAAATAGATAAAAGCGGAGTACGAGTACAAGTGTGTGGGAGGGGGTGGAGGGAGGGAAATGGTAGTGTCGTGGCTCGCGTGCTGCGGCAGCAGAAGCCATCAATTGTTTTGTCAATATTTTCACAATTTGCCTGGCTGCCTGCCTGCCTGCCTGACCCGCTGATGGAGACTTATCTGGCGGCCTCCAGAAAGAGAGTTGGGTCAGTAAACTTCACGCAGAAATTAAGTGAATTTTCGCAGAGTCGCGAGGGGTGTAGGGGGGAGAAAAATTAAAAATGCAGCCCCTACTTCGTGAAAAGTGTAACAAAAGTTTTCCAATTGAGGCAGCGGCAGTGGTAGCGGGAATGAGAGAGAGAGAGAGAGGGAGAGATGAGGGCCCCGTTGACGTTGATGGAGGTTCCTCAGTGGGCTACGTAAACCTGTACTGAGCTGGAGGAGCCTCCGGGGCTGTTGTTTTTTGGGGTGTCATTGAACTAAATGTTGTTGTTTCTCTTTGTGTCCTTCTGTTCGCAGCCGCCCCCTCTGCCCGCCTTTCCTTTAGACTGCGCCGGTGCGGTACTTTATATTTTTATTTATTTGTGTATTTTTTGCTACCGATATGCGAGGCAACGCTGTGGCTGGGGGAGGGGAGAGACTGCAAATTGTTGACTCAATACGCCTCACTCCGCCCTGGCTCCCTGCGCCGCTGTCATAGCCTGATGAATTTTTACGACTGAAGCGGGCAGAAATTGTCCGTTACAACAACAACAACTACTACGAGAACAACAAGCAAAATAAACTACAACAAACATGGCAAAAGTGAAATTTACATGATTGCCGCACAGCGTTGAAATATTCAAGGCAACAGCAGCAGCTACAAAAACAACAATAACAACTACAGAAATAACAACAACGGGCAGCAAAAACAAGTGGGGCAGCACGGAAAATTATACAAGCTTTTCGCTCAGTGTAGAAACCTGTGTAAACACCTTAATAAACTCTACCCGAAATTGTATTGACAGATGTGTGTTCTGAGAAAAATCTCAAGTATTTCGTATTATTTTAATGCCTCGGAAAAATCTCGAATTATCCTAAATACTCTAAGGATTTATTATAATTGTAGGGTGTTTCAAGAAATTCTCTCGTTTTAGAAATTATGCATATTTTTTACTGTAAATTCTACAGAAATCTCAAGATTTCTGTTTCTGTACATTCTCGTAAAAGAAAGCTTCACATTATCCACATTATTATATTTGTATCCATGTATCTCAATACCCTTAGCACTCTCTCTCTCTCTCTCTCTCTCTCTCTCTCTCTCTCTCTCTCTCTCTCTCTCTCTCTCTCTCTCTCTCTCCCCCTCTCTCTGCACTCTGTATGCACATAGTTTTGCAATAAAAATTCCATTTGTTGGCTGCATATTTTACAGCTCGTACTCTTCGGCCGTGCTGATTTTCGATTCTCTTTCCAAACGTTCGCACCATGCGCTTTACTTTCAGGGAGAGGGACAAAAAACAAACATGAGGATGGGAAAGGGGCAGGTTTGGGTGCTAAAGGGACTACAGACGGAAGTCCGCAAATTACTCAACACTTTTACATTTTAATAAACCCCAAAAAGCACTTGGCGGCGAGAGAGAGAGTCCCCTTTTTGCGGGGCGTTGTTTGCTCGTATTAAATATTTGATATTTCGGAGCTGTTGTTGTTGTAGAACTTGTGTCCTGCGTAAGGTCAAAGGTAATTGCAGAGTCACTCAAAATTTGCAAATAGGCGACGCCAGCAACGTATTCGGCATGTAAAAGTGAAATACAAAATATAATTTCGAATTTTTTTTTTTGTTATTTTGCCGACTAAAAGCTTCACTAACAATACAAATACACAACGGCAACAACAATGACAAGCTAAAGCAATTAGTTTAATGTAATTCCCTCTCACTTTCGCACACTTTTGCTTGCTCTTTCTCGCTCTCGTTTAGTCGCTTTGGGGCTCAGTCAGAGATGAAGCGCGCTGGCAAAAGTTTTATGTACCACAAATGAAATTATAGTCAGCCCACACACACCAACACACACACACACCAACACACACACACACCAACACACACACACACTCCATCACACACACACTTCTACTGAACACACACACTCTCAGGCTGTACACACGTTTACACACACCGTGGCAGGCCACAGGCTGTCGCTGTAATTTGCGCGTCGACAAAAACGTTTCGCTCCTAAAAGCATGCTACACATTTTTGTCCCGCCCTCTGCGTAGCACTTCAACTGCCACTTCACCTGTCCTCTCTCCCCCTCCCTCTCGCTCCCACCACTCTCTCACCGGCCTGCTCATCCTCTTATCTTTTGCCGCCGTGTTCACCTGCCTCACTTTTAAGCATTTTAACTTCTCTGCCGCTGCCGACGCTGCCAACGATGGCGTCGAGCGATGGCAACGCTGCTGTCGTGCACATTAACCAAATAGCTGGCGCCATGATTTGATTATCGTGTTCTTCTCCCCCACCCTCCTCTCTCTCTCTTTCTCTCTCTCGAGGCCGTCTTACAGATTGCCGTCACAAGCAACTTCCTCAATTCCAAGCAGCGACAACAACAACAACAGAAACAGCAGCTGATTTCATTCCTCGGCGGAAGAAGGGGAGTAGGAGAAATGTTTGATTATCAAGCATAGATAGAGAGAGAGAGAGAGAGCGAGAGACAGGGAGCGGGAGTGATAGATAGGGTATTTACTAGGGGTGGCTAGCTTTATTAAGTGACCAGTGTTGACACAGGACTTATGGAAACTAAAGGAAGTGTAGAGTTAGCAACAATAGAGTTTGTGCCTTGTTTCCGCCTTGTAGCAATTGTAGCAGCCTAATAGGCATGTCTTTATATAGGTTTTACTAGGAAATTTTGTAAGTAGTATCTTTAAGCTTTAAAAAACATACCAGATCTCTATTTGATGTACTTTAAAGAGCACATACTTGTAGAAGATAGTTACAGTGTTTTCTAGAGCATAAATTATTTTAGAGTATTTCTTAAATGTTATTCATGCTCTATGCTCTCAAACGTGAATAATATTTAAGAAACCTACAACTTTCTAAATTATTTCGAATAATTAGACAGTGCCTTCTTTAGTAATTAAATTGAATAATTCTATCACATAATTTCCATAGGAATTATAGTCGAAATGCAGAGTTTGTATTTTTGTGCTTATCCGTATCGATAAACTACATTAAAATCGAAAAGCGCTATCCTATAATCTATTAATTAATTTATACTGTTTTTATAGAGACTTGAGCCTACTTTTAGAGCATTTTAAAATGCGAATTGCATGATCTATAGAAGGTCGATGAGCTGTTCTTGCTTCTGCTTACTACACTCTTCGCACTGTTAATGTGACTACAGGGAATAACGTTAACAAGGCAGACAATACTTCAGTGCAACAGCAAAAGCGAACCCAAATCCCCGTGCGACCCAACTGCGATTGATAAGCTTCCTTGGCCAGTGTAGTCTATAGGGTATTTCCGCTTTCTGTGTGTTGCTCCTCTGCTCTGCTCTGGCCCACAGTCACAGTTTACAGTCGGAAAACATATTTTTGACTGGCGCTGTGATTTATGGCACTGCGACTGGTTGCGGAAGAGCACAGTGTGGGGGGCAGGGCAGGGCAGGCGGGGTCACGCGGGGAACTGTGCGGGTACGCAAACTGCGTAAGGGCGACGGAACCGCCATTTTGTACTGCTTGTGTCGCATGCATGATTCATGTGACTCTTTCCCCGCTTTCTCTTCTCTGGTTGTTGCTGTTGTTTCTGTCCGCTCTCCACTAGAAGTGGAAGTCACTTCAAATCTCTGTGCTGCTGTCGTGATTTTCAAGCCCCCTTCTCCCTGCCCCGCCTCCTTGGGTACATCTGCAAATTGCCTGCAATAAATTTTTGCCCGTTTGCCATAAAACACTTAAAACGATTTGTGCGCGTAAGAAGCGAAGAGAAAAGGAGAAATTGAAGAAAAAAGGCAACGAAACGTGGCGCGAAAACGAGGAAAATCCGCACGAACAACGCGCGCTAACAATTTTCATTCGATTTTCCCCAAGTCTCGTTATATAATCAACGATTTTCCCATCATTTCCATACGCAGTTAACAAGCGAACAGCGTGGGAGAGAGAGAGAGTTGGGGCAAAATGCTTAATTACTTCCTGGGCGATCAGAACTCAATTTGAACAAATTTCGGAAAACGAAAATGCCTGGGAGAATGCCCAAGTAAATACATGGACAGAGAGAGAGAGAGAGAGAGAGCGAGAAAACACTCACACAGATAGTATAATTTAATTTTATTTACGAGTATTTTAGGGCAAACAACGAAGAACACAAAAACAAATGATTTCCTTTTGAGTGTGTGTGTGTAGTCACACACTAGGCGCACACTCGGCTACACACACACTGTGGCAATGTTGTGCGGTTTGGCAAAAGTTTTGCTTACATTTTCATTTTGTGCGAACTGAAACTGAAATTGGTTATGGCATTGGGTAAAATAAATTATAAATGAATTAGGCAGCAGATGTGTGTGTATCAGTGTGTGTGCTACTGTTATCTCGCACTTTCCTGCTTGCTTTGTTTCAACTCTCTCTTTCTCTCTCAATGTGTGCCTTTTTCTTTTTAAGTGGATTATGAGTTGAAAGCAAAACGATTTGTGAATGAAGACGCCTTCATCTTCTCTCTCTCTCTCTCTCTGTGTGTCTCTCAAGCACCCTTTACTGTTATCGACAGCTGTCATCGCAGCAACCGGATGTCTATTTAAAGTAAAAAACACCCGAAACACTCCAAAAAACCCCAACAGACAATGGCTTCTGCTACAGTTTTAGCCACGGGGTCAAAAGCCGTTTCGGCTAATTGAAAAGTTCCGTATAGAATCCCAAATTAGCGAGAACAACTTTGCATAAATGAAATGCGAAAAGTGAGCACAATGAGCCGCTGCTGAGCCAGCCCAAAAATAGGCTAACAAAGCGAAAAGCGTGCAGTGTGGGCAGAGCAGGGAACAGACTTGACCCACGACCCCATCGAAGCGAAACGAAGCGAGATAAAGGCTCGAAAAGCAGCATCTTTTCTTAACGTGAAGTAAGAAAGAGCTGCGAGAGTGGGCGTAAGCTGCACAACAAATCGATTTGGGCATTAGTAACTCACTCTCCCCCAAAGCACATTAAAAGATAGTTATAACCGAAGCAATAAACCATTCTGGGTTTGCCTCGGACAGAAAACAATTTTTGTTTCTTGCAGCCACTTGACTTCTCTGTTGCGGTGTGAGAGATAGGGCAAGGGGCAGAGGTAGAGAGAAAGAGAGAGATTTGTGTGCGGAGGGGAGGGGCAGCTGATGCTTCAATCGATTTACTTAATAACAACATTTGCAAACTTTTAAATACGCTTTTATTTGGGGTAATTGAAGAAAAATATTATTTAGAAGAACCTACACAGTAGGCAAATACCCTATAACAACTTGCTCAGTTTAATCTCACTAAATGTTGAAGACCCAACAAACTCAATCATCTCGACTCACCTTATAGATCTAACAATTAAACAATCAACGGCTTAATTTGATCTCATTTTTGGACCAAGTTTATCAATGTTAATGAAAATTCAAATCATTTTCTTTTGTAAATTTAACAATTAAAATAAAAATCTGTTGAAAATAAAGTTATTCAAGATTTGGGACAGGTTACCCAGATGCAGAACAAGGCAAAAATTCTTTTTGAGCTTCCCAACACAATCAAAAAGTAATTCCGAACAAACTCAACCCAGATGCCTTTCAAGTTCTTAAGTGAGTCTGATTAAATACGCAGAATCGCATCCCACAGACATAACCCCATATCTTTCGTGCATCTAATTAAACTGGGCTGAAAATGTTTTCTGATTTTAGAGGAGAATCTTACATTTCGATCAATGAAAGAGGTTCTGCTTTGGGTTGCGAGCTGTGTAAAGGTATTTCAATCGCATCGATGCTTTGGTGGCAGTCGCAGGCATTCAGCGAGATTCGCAGATAACTAACTCTATTGAATGACATTGCGAGCAGAGCAGGTCGGGCAAGGGGGCACTCCTTTGTTACCATTGATAAACCACTCAATCCGCAATGGTTTGTTTTGTTTTGTTTGCTGTTTTGCAGGCCGTGGTCGGAATTTTAATCAAGCTGCACGAGGCGAAGTCCGCAGAATGCAGCAGAAACAGGCGCAGCATCAGGTGAAGCGTGCCTCAGAGATACAGCGTGGCTCTATTTGAGAGACAGAGAGAGAGAGAGAGAGAAGAAGAAAGATAGAGAGAGCGGCCGTGGTGCACGGTCAAATGGCGTCATTTGTATGCAAAGCAGCAGCCACAGCGAATAGAACAACCACAGCAAGAGCAACTGTAACTAGAACTGGACCCGTAACCGGAACTGTAACTAAGCGCACAACAAAGGAAATACAGTAGAAAGACTACGCCAGAACGAACAGAGGGAGAGTGAGAGCAACGAACCGCTATAGGAAGCAAGAAGAAAGCGACAGATCAACGCCGAAACAATTGAGAAACGCGGCAACAAGATGATGAGTGCAGGGGGTACTTACATATCCACGGCCAGCGTGGAGGTGCCGCAAGCTCTGCAGGATGGCGAGAAGTTCCTCAAATGGGATGATGTAAGTACATACAATTTTATATTCTATTCCTAAATCAATCTAGAGGTCAATCCATTAACAAAATGCCATTCCAAATAAAAATCGGCTGAGTTTTGGCAAAGTTATGACAGTCGGAAGGCTGGAAGGGTCCTTAGGTAGTTCAGAAAGGGAAACTTCTGGAAACATGTATGGTCCAAAATTCAAAAATGTTGGAATCTATATTTTTAAATCCAGTATCAATCTAGAGGTCAAACTCTTTAGATAAAGGCAAGATCAAGTAAGAACTCGACGGTTAAGAATAATACAGGGTGTTCCCATATTTGTAGACCAATAGACCAATAGTTAAGAGAAGGTCTCCATAGGTTATGCTCTGATCTCGTATTTATTTAGTCAATTGTCGTGTCATGGATTTAGAAGTCGCCGCGGTGTTCAGCGATCCAGTTGACGTAGGAGCCGGTCGAAGTGTAGACCGAGGGGTACTTGGTGCTGGCACAGGGAGTGTAGCCCCAGGAGACAATACCGACCAGATCGACACTGCCGTCGCTGTTCTTCTTCACCAGCGGGCCGCCACTGTCACCGTTGCAGGCACCATCGGTCTTGTCGGAGGTGAAGGTGCAGATGTTCGAATCAGCCAGGCTGTTGCTGTTGGGCAGGGCTGCCTTGCAGTCGTTGTAGCCGATTATGTCCACATTGAGCTTGTTCAGCTTGTCGGGCAGCGAGCCAGAGTTGTCACGTCCCCAGCCGTAGAGTGTGCCATCGCTGTTGCTGCCGAACTGGTTCGAGGGCAGAGAGATCTTTGCAACGGGAGCGCTACCGTCACGGTTCAGCGCATTCAGGTTGAAGGGCTCCGACAGGAAGATCAGACCAATATCATAGGGTCCCACACCGCCGCCATATTTCTCGTGAATCGTCTGACGAGCGCTGCTGGCGGCACGCACCTGAGTCTCGGACTTATCCGACCTGCTGTGGGCGCCGGCAACCACCTGGAAGTTCGAGTAGGTCATGCAGTGGGCGGCGGTCAGAACGATGTCATCCTCGATCAGGGAGCCGGCACAGTAGTGCGATCCCTGGGTTGTCTGCAGCGAGACAATGTAAGGTGCCTCGCCGGCGGCAGCCTCCTGTCCGTTGATGATGCGACCCTCGGGGAATCCGGGCCAGGCGATGGTATTGGCCGAAGCCGATGCCAGGGCGAGAGCAAGTAGCACCACAAATTGTTTCATCTCGAATAGTCGCAGTGAATGTGTTTGCCATCGGTAGCCAAAGCGTTTACTTTTATAGTCAGCGTGGCGGGCGGCGTTATCGCTAGACTCTGTTATCGATCAAATGATGTCTAATCGATGTCGACAGATTTACAATCCTGTGTGCCCATGTCCTGATTAGCTCTACATCTCTCTCTCTCTCTCTTTCTCTCGATTCACTATCAGTCAAAAGTGCACTCCACCAGACCCACTTCAAATTAATATCAATGGCAAAAGCTGCTCCCCTTGCCAATCTGTGAAGAGTCTGGCCCAGTTCTATGGCCTGCTTTGTTAGCCGGGTTATTCCGAACTCCTCAGTCCGTAAATAAATACTGCGCCAAGTGGCCCATAAATCGTGCTCAGCATTTCGCTTTATTGGCAACCGTATATATTTTGATATAATATAACAAAGCAAGTTTTCAGCGGAATCATCAGGCAAGTTTTTTGCGGAATCATTAGCAAGTGCTCGTGCTGGTAAAGTCAGAAGTTCAATGCATTCTAAACTTTTCGGGTATATACGAGTAGTAACTTTATAGTTCATATAGTATACTGATATATGGAATACTGATTTATAGTATCATATCCTAGCCTATAGCCTATACTGTCTGCATTCCAAGTGGCTTCCTGACACTGCCAGATTTGCGGCTATTTGAATTTTATGACCATGTCTATCGATCGACAGTTAACGAATCATTAATTTGACCAAGGTAATTGGCTCTGATTTATGAAGATTAAAGTTTGAACGAGTAAGCAAAGTGCTGAGCTCACGATTGCACACGATTGTGGATTACCCTGAATACGAATCTGACATGCGTGATCATGGAGGAGCAACCCTAAACAGGAGCAACCCTAAACAGGGTGACCAGAGGATATTCTTGATTAAAACCAAGTATAAGCTGCCAGATACATTTCAGTCTTCAAATTACTTATACAGCTTAATATTGGGTTCTCAATTCTAAATTCCTTAAATTGAACTTTACAAATTAAAATTTACATACTCTTTATTACAAGATACTATTGCATACTTCACGCAACTTTTATATCTAGTATCCAAGTATATCTTCCCCTATTATTGCGTCCAGCTCAAATTATCTCAATGTATTATCTATAGCTTCACTACAACAAAGTAGCACAAGTATTTTTATTGGTTATAAACGAAACACACGTTTAGTACAGGGTGTAGTAAGCGTTCTCGACCTTGGCGATCCATTCGATGTAGGCGGAGACGCGAGTGTAAACCGATGGGTAGTTGGCCATGCCGCAGGGGATGAAGCCCCAGGAGACAATACCAATCAGTTCAGAGGGAGCGTCTGCGTGCTCCACGACCAGAGGGCCGCCAGAGTCGCCGTTGCAAGCGGATTTGCTCTGCTGCAGCGAGTCGGAGCAAATGTTGCTCTCAGCCAGGGAAGTGTTTTCGGGCATTTTCTCCAGGCAGCTTTCGTAGTTGATGATGTCGGTAGTCAGGGTCTGCAGGGTAGCAGCGGCTGAGAACTGGAAAGCCTTGGGCTGTCCCCAGCCATATAGATGGGTCTCTCCCTCATGGACTTGCTCGCGGCTGGGCAAAGTGGCGGGCTTAACCCACTCGTTGAACTCGAAGGGTTCGCTAACATGCAACAGGGCAATGTCGTAGGGGCCGACTCCGCCGCCGAACTGCTCGTGAACGCGTCCGAAGTCAATCACACGCTGTTGGGTGCGCTCGTCCACCTCGGCGCGCTTGTGCAGACCGGCGATGGCGCTCATGCCAACGGGGTTGGAGATGCAGTGACCCGCAGTTAGGATCCACTCCTTGTTGATAATGGTGCCGCCGCAGCTGTGCGCATGCTTCTCCGCTTTGCTGGCCAGCGAGACGATGTAGGGAGCCGAGTGGGGATCGGCGTCGGTACCGTTGATGACGAATCCAGTAGCAAAGCTGGGCACGACCTTTATGAGGGCATCGGTCAGTTTTCCGGCCTGGGAGCCGGCAGCCAGCATGGCAAATAGTGTAACCACGAGGATCTTCATGCTAGTCAATTTTGCAGACGAATGATTAGATTCTAAGCAGAGTGTGGTCTTATATGGGCTGCTAATCTCGGGAGCACGTGAAGCTCCCCCGCTTATCGAAAGATTAAGAAGGAAGGATTTATGATGAAGATTTCCCTTTATCAGATTTCTGCTTTATCAGCTGATGTTATTTTCCAGTAGTCGGCACGGATAACAATCAATCGAAGGGTGAATTTTCTCAGATTAGTTGGAAACCCTGTCATAATTGTGGTGAAATTGCGAGGCATTTGAGAATAAGTTAAGCAATCGATAAAAGTAGCGAAAGAACCTCATTTCTGGTTCTAAATGTTATGTCAATTCGCATTTCAATCCGATAGCCGATAACTATAGATGTTAACATAACCTTAACATGGCACATGCGTTTCAATCGATTAATCGATTACAGTTTGATTGCAGACATTTTTCCGATTATTTCATTATTCCCATTTCAAAAAACTGTCGAGACTTTGTTCCTTTGAAAACTTCAATAGCCTTCAGCTTTCTAAAAGCAAACTGTTATCACCTCATGATAATGATCTCGCTTGCTTACATGTAACTATAGTTATCATGGCGCACGCCCCCAGGCAAAGTACAAACTAAATCAAATAGCCATCATAAATCGACAGGGCAATTGTACTCGGGCATAACCCGTCCAGAGATTGTAAATTTTCAACTCGTAAGTAACGCTAAACTAATCAAACGAATTAAAGAAAGTGAACGGGTTATTTTAAAGTATGAAAAAAGTTGTTTTAAGTCAAAGTAAAGCGCATTTATTAACTGCAGAGTTCTGAGCTTAGTTCAGAATGTAGTAGGCGCTCTGGATCAGTGATACCCAGTCGATGTATGAAGAGACACGGGTGTAGACCGACGGGTAGTTGGCCAAGCCGCAGGGAATGTAGCCCCAAGAGACAATGCCAATCAGTTCGGAAGGCGCGTTCTTATGCTCCACGACCAGCGGGCCACCAGAGTCACCATTGCAGGCAGAGATGCTCTGTTGCAGCGAATCGGAGCAGACGTTGCCCTCGGCGAGAGGTGCATTCTCGGGCAGCACCTCCTTGCACTTTTCGTAGTTGACAATCTCGGTGGTCACAGTCTGCAGGGTCTTAGCGGCGGTGAAAACGTACGACTTAGGCTGTCCCCAACCGTACAGATGGGTCTCTCCCTCATGAATCTCCTCACGGCTGGGCAAGGTAGCAGGCTTAACCCACTCGTTGAACTCGAAAGGTTCGCTCACGTGCAACAGGGCAATGTCGTAGGGGCCGACTCCGCCGCCGAACTGCTCGTGAACGCGTCCGAAGTCGATCACACGCTGCTGGGTGCGCTCGTCCACCTCGGCGCGCTTGTGCAGACCGGCGATGGCGCTCATGCCAACGGGGTTGGAGATGCAGTGACCCGCAGTTAGGATCCACTCCTTGCTGATAATGGTGCCGCCGCAGATGTGTGCATGATTCTCCGCTTTGCTGGCCAGCGAGACGATGTAGGGAGCTGTGTGAGGTTCCGCATCCGTGCCGTTGATAACGTATCCAGCGGGGAAGCTAATCTTCGCAACAATGTCGCCAAGTTTGCCAGCCTGGGCGCCTACTGCCAGCAGGGCGAGAAGGGTTACGGCTAGTACTCTCATTGTACTTATACGTCGTAATTGGAAACGCGGAATGATTGGATTAGTGGTCTAGACTGGTCTTTTATAGTTGATTAATTGCAGTCATAGTTGTGTTAATAATACGTGCTAATCGATAGATTATTAGACGGTTTTATGACCATAATTCCATTGCGATTTCGCGTTATATTTAGTTTTTTCCATCTATCGAAATGTGGTTAATACACTTGTGTTATTTTTTTGTAAACGTCATTGTGCGATAAGGATTACGTCCTTGAAATTGTTTTTGACAGATGAACACTTTTCAAGATCGAAAAGCTTTTTCAATCTTTTTTTGAAAGTTTAAGTGTAAAATGGGATTCATCTGACAACTTCGGTCGATAACTCCTTCGATAGCTAGATAGGTAAATCGTTTTCAAACTATCTGTTATTAATTGAACTAAATTTTTCTCACAACTTAATTTGAAAACTTCAGGTTATCGATAGCTTTACAATTAAATCGGCTTTCAATAACTTCCCTCACCAAAAAATCCACTGAAACGTGATTCCCTCAAATCTGTACGAGCTATTGAAAAGCTGACTGTAATCAGAGATAAGTCATAAGCTTTCTGCTTTCTCCTGGACTGGGTTCACGTAACACCAGAATTATTTCGGAAACGTCCCTCTAGAAAAAAAGCAAGTGAAACATGGAACCATCTTAAAACTATCTATCTTATCAGACAAAGGAGACCACCTAGAAAGTAAAGAAACTTAAAAGACATCTTAATACAATCAAACTTGGCTTTAGCAAAGTATAGCGTATTTATTAGGTGCAGGACAGTTAGACTAATGTCACAGAACCCACAGTATGGTGTCCTTAAACGTATTTAAATCGAAAAGGATGTTCTAAAATCGATAATAAGTATGGAAAGTGTACGCATTTCACGCCATTGCGGTGCGTGTGCTTGGACGCACCGACCTGGTTAAACCCTGCTCGCACAAAAGACCTAAAGGGGCGCTAAAAATATGTGAGGGCTATAAAGGGAGTCGCGTCCTTGACGGGTGTATGAACACGCGGTGGCTGGCAAACCGAGGCGGGAAGCGGGAGAAGAGACAGGCGGGAGTGAATGTGCGAAAGATGGCGTCCATTTTGCGGGTCTGGCCAATTAAAAGCAAATTTTACGCCATTGCGAGCTGCGAGCTGCGGACTTTGTTCGACCACATAGCAACAACAACAGAGTAGGGAAATGCCCAGAGACGGGAAAATACCATGGGGCATAAATATCAGTTAAAAGTACCATTAGACATTGATAATAAACTCGCATTAGGAAATAACCCTCGACAATGTTATATGTAATCTGAAACTGATTTAAGGAGGATAATCCAATTATGTCTTGAGCTCTTAACGATGAGTTTAAAAGAACTAACTACCGACATAAGGATATTAATGTTGATTTCAATTAATATAATCAATTTCGATGACTTTAGAGCATGATCTATCTAATAATATATTCCATTGAGGATAATGAGTTTCAGTATGTATGATCTTTCTAGCCCATTGGTCATTAGGGACCCCTAAGATCTTTCTTTAAGCAAAGGTAAATCGAAGACTTACAACTCAACTGAGAAAAAACGAATAGAACCTTCTTAGTCCTAGTCTTCAAACACGTTAGAGTTCCTTGGCCGAGAAAGTGTTAAGACCGCTCTACGCTCTTTGCAACTTTTTAACTGACTTCCACGCTCTTCGCAAGCTAATCGCGTTTGCCGGCTATCAAAAAGCTTCACAATCTACATGTTAAGCTGCCTAAAGCTTCCGCGTTTCGTTCATAACACACTCCACTCCATGGCCATTAGTTTGTAACAAAATGTGGACGTTGAAGGTATTGATTGCTCTGCTGCCATTGCTGGTTATGGCCAATGCTCGGGCCAATATGCCGCACCTCAGGCAGCTGCTGGCCGGGCACTACGATGAGCAGGTGCAAGGCGAGTTGGATTCGATTTCCAACATGATGCAGCAGCTGGTGCAGAAGATCAGCGATGAAACCTTAGTCAAGGACATGTCCAGTCGCATTATCGATGGCTTCGATGTGCAGGGTATCGACAATGCACCCTACCTGGTATCGCTGAGTCTCACCTCGTTGGTCTACAGTCATCAGTGCGGAGGCGCCATCATTGGCAAGCGTTGGGTTCTCACCACAGCGCACTGCGTGGAGGCATGGCGCAGCTTCAACGGCAACGTTATTGGCAATGCCATCTACGCCGGACTCACAAATCGCTCCAACGTGACCGACGCACAGATACGCTACGTGGACTTTGCCTCCATCCATCGCCAGTTCGATGGCACCGCCGGCAGTGCCAACATTGCGCTGCTGCATGTCTCCGAGTCGTTTGTCTACTCGGCCCGAGTGCAGCAGATTTCCCTGCCCGATCTCGACGAGGATTACAGCAACAAGACAGCCATTGCCTACGGCTGGGGTCTTACGGATATCGATGGCGATGAGTACTCCAAAGAGCTGAAATACTCCTTTGCTCCGCTGCTGAACAGCTCCAAGTGCGCAGAGCTGCTGCCCACCGATGCACCGCTGGACAGGAATCAAGTGTGCGCCCAGATCAACGGTTGCTACGGCGATGGCGGCACGCCCATTGTCTACTGGCCCCTGACGGGCCCGGCGGAACTGGTGGCTCTCGGCTCATGGAGCTACATGCCATGCGGCTATGCCGAACGCCCTACGGTCTGCACCAAGGTTGCGGGCTATGTGAACTGGATCTATCAGGTGATCAGCGCCTACTACCAGCTCAACTGAAGTATTCCACTTCCACATGACAATAATCTACACTTTTAATAATTATTTATTGTAATAAACAAAGTCAATAATCGAAATTAACAGCGATTTAAATAATTATAAACCCATGAGTTATTGAAAGCAAACTTTACTCGAAACTATTTTCGATGATTGTTTAGAATTCAGAATTCCACAGACATAAATCTAATCTTAATCTACAAAAGTGATCTTTGCGTAATACCCACTTGTCGCCAATTAAAGCAAGCACACACTTCGTATCTTATCGCCGTATTAGTTCGCAGTCTGATATCGCTGCGATGGTCGCTCAACCGCAATCGATAAGCCATCGCAATTGTTCGTTCAATGTTGGGGCCGCAAAACACGATTCGAAAATTGCAAAACTCATAGCGTTTTGCGAATGCAAAATCAAAAGAGGCTAAGACGCAGCACCTGGCAAGAGTTCAGGGTCAATCTACAAGTGTGTGTGTGTGTCATCAATCTTCATTTTAGCAGGCAACTGTGACAAAGATTGACAGTGGCTTCTGCTGCTGCTCTTTCTGACCGCATCCATTTGCGCGGGTAATGAGTACTGACTGCTGACTAAGTGCCAAGTGGCAAGTAGGAAGTAGCAAGTAGCAGTAGTAGAGTACTGAGCACTGAGTAACTAGTACCAAGTGCCAACTCCCTAGTACTATGCGGCGTATGCGCAATAAGTGTTGCAAAACTTAAAACTAACATGGTGAAAACAACAACAATGAGAGTCAAGGAACACAAGCATTAAGTTTCGAGTGCTTAACAAACTTTGCACAGGTGACAAGCATGCCGTATATACCCTGTAACCATTAAAAATACTCAGTCAGGGGTATGATCGAATAGATAAGAGAAGCGTAAGCCTAATACAGACAATATGGATAGGGAAAGCGAGAGCATAAACAAACTTGTTAGCAAAGTAGTGCTATTTACAGGGTGTTCCCCAGTTATACTCAAGGTATTTCAAACACTTATGACATCATTTGCAAGTAGTTTGAAGCTGCTGCAGCTGCTGACGCTTATTTCAATAGTCTTTTCCCTCGATGGAGCAGAAGCGCACACATGCCTTCTCTTCCATTTCCTCCCCATTTGCCCCTCTGCCCCGAAACACACTCACACACAGCTGGCTAAGACTCACAGCAAATAGCATTTGCATAGTCCCTAAAGCTACGCTCCGAGCTCAGCCCGAGCCAGGCACTTGCCAGCTTTTATTGGCAGGCCCGTAAGCATGATTGACAGCTCTAGATATGTGCCTGGATGACTTTATCTGTTTCTGTAGCTGTATCTACAGATGTAGCTGTATATAGATATCTGTAGTTGTGGCTGCCTGAGTGTGCGCAGCACATCTGCGCCAAGTTATCCTTTTTGCACAGGCTGTTAAACAGCTGCGTTTCTGTAGAGGATGAGGGTCGCGGCACGAGCAGAGACTGTGGCTTCAGGCTGTTACATCAATTGAATTATGCATGTAATCGCTCTAGGGCAAAATACTTACGGAAAACCGTAGTCACGAGCAGAACGTTTTCATTCATTTTCCCATCGATCTCGATTTCCGCAGTCGGTTTTCAGCACATTTCAGCATATTGAAATCAAATTAACAATCGCTAAAGCCAGAAAGAGAGGAAAAGCGTGCAATTAGTTTACAGTAATTAGACAAAACTCGCAAAAAACAAGACAAGCCAAAAGCTTAAGTGGAAATATCTTGGGATTGGGCGCAACTGTGTAGTCCAATTAGCGATGCGCAACCCTTTTTCGATGGCAACCCCGAAAATTTGCGCTTAATTGAATATCAAAGGGGAACAAAAACCCAAGACCCCCCAAACAAAACCGATGACCCTCAAACGTCCCCGAACGGCACGTTGCGCGGACATTTCGAGTGCAAGTGAATGTTTTCAATATCAATTATTAGAAGGCGCTGGGGGACTGCTGGGAGGTAGTGCACGAGGGTGGAGAAGGGGTACGCAGTGTAATTGTAGCCGCCTTGGCACCTTCATTGTGAGTTCATTAAACCGACATCAACCGAGAGAGGATAATGAACTCGCAGCTTGCTGCCCCAAACGCCATTTCAGTTACAGTAACAAAAATTTCCCTAAACGTTAATAGCCTGTGTATAGCTGCGTGTCGGGCCTGTCTGATTAACATGTTGATAGGGAGTTAATAGAAAACGTAAGGAGCACCCATAATAATTAGCAGGAAAGCTTTTGCATTAGTTTATCTGAAAGTTAGTGAACAGCAGAGAAAAGAAACGGATTTACACAAGCCTAGTGCACCGCATTTTTACTTGCACGGGTAAAACAGTGATATATCCAAAAGGGATTCAGTTATTTTATCTGATTTATACCGCAAAAAATACATCGAATCAAAATGAGAAGGGAAGTTTAGACACCGTTAAAAATAGATCAATTATCCAACGGGTAAGAAAAACACCCTATCAACTATTGATATATCGCTTTTATATTCGGTTTGAATATGTAAATATCCAAATTCGCAGAAAAAGGGCAAAAACCTGTTCTCTGATTTGTACATTTTCTATGCTAACTTGTCAATATCTCCTTCCCCATCGACTCGAAGCATTTCCGGATTCACGTCATTTAACACCCTTTATCTGGCCAAATTTTAATGTCTTTTTCGAGTCTCCATAAGTAAATCTTCAACAATGTCTGTTTTGCATATGTACAAAAGCGAATATATAAATATATATTAAAGAAAGGAGAAGGAAAAGCAAAAAGAAAATATTTCATTTTTGGCAACGCATCTGTTTGCCATTTCCATTCGCGTGGTAGGTCGCCAGGCATTTGACCAGCTGTGGCCAAGATGGGTATTCAGATTCGCAATCGCATATTTCTTGTCTGATTTTTTATGAATGAATGCTAAAATATTTATGAGCCCAGGCAAATTTTTACAGGCCCATTTCATTTGACTTAAATAATAAGCACAGTCCACAATTTGTTTTCCTTACCTATTAAACTGGTCGGTACCGTTTTGTGGGTAATTGAAATGAGATGAAATTCGCCGCAGTAAATTCATTAGATTCGCCGCGTGGCGACGAGTTGAACGAACCAGTTGTATGAACACAAAACGCAGCAGACCCCGAATTTGACGGTTAACGAAATTTATAATTTGTAAATATTAAAAAAAATAAATAGTGAACCTCATACACAGATGTTTTAAATTTGTTCTGCTCTTACACTCAATTTTCTTCTTTTTTTTTCAGGACTCGGGCAGCGGAACGCCTGTGACAATGCGTGTGGATCCCAAGGGATTTTTTCTTTATTGGATTGATCAGAATAATGAGCTGGATATACTTGATATAGCAACCATACGCGATGTACGCACCGGACAGTATGCTAAAAAGCCAAAGGTACGTATACGCATTACTCATTACTCCACTGACTATTTGTGTTTCATCATCATTTTGATGTGTGATTTTTCGATTTCCTTGATAAGGGTATCTCTCACTTTCTGGCAATTGCAACGGAAAGCTGTAAAAGGAAAGAAAATTTATATACTTAACTTAGTTGCTCATCAGAATCAGTGTGTGTGTTTGCAGCATCTTACTAGGAGCAAGCTTAAGGAGCCAATGCAAGCAACACTTTTCGTATCTTATCTACAAATCCCCGAGTTTTAATGTGTTCAAAAGGGTGTGAAAAATTCGAAAAGCTTAACGTGACAGTAGTTCGTACTCATGTGTATGTGCTTTTTTGTACTGTTCGTTTTTTGTTGTGTCTTTGTTGTTTGTTTGTAAACAAATTTTTGGAAACATTAAATATTCTGGCGAATCCGGCGAACCGGGCGATTCGTTCGTTCTGGGTTATGCTTTGCTCTGGGATCTGTTTGTTGTTTGCTCTGTGGGAATCGCATGAGCGCTGGCAGTGCAAACATTTCGTGAAGCTATTCGCATTACGAGCTAATAAAAACTGCTCGACCTGTGCGACTGGCGTCGTAGCATCGATTGAAATTGAATTGAATTACATGTGGAAAATTTGGCAAAATTTCTGTAGTCCAGAAACACATTAATTTCATGCTGCACAGGAGCGAAATCTTTCAGCCTCAATCTGGTCACGTGTTCGCGTTGTTCAATTTACTTATTTTTTTAAATTGCACAATATTTCACTACTAAGTTTTCCTTCGTTTGGCATTGTTTTATGTCGCCATATTTGCAGTTGACGCTCTTGTTCGAACTGTAACAGTAAAAGTAACTGTTTTTGCCCGTTTTCCATTCTTGCCGGGCATTTCACACAATTTTCCTTTCATGGCGAAACAGTTCATTGTGTGTACTTAGTGCTCATGTGTGTGTGTGTGTGTGTGGGTATGTGTGCGTCGTGCCTGTGTAATTGTGAATGTGGGTGCGGGTGTGTACTAGGAATGTGACCCAATACATTTATCATTGCAATGACACGGCAACATGCTTCTGATCCTTCTCTCGCACTCGCTACTCGCTACTGGGGGAGTCGAACGTAAAAAGCATTTTACGTAACGTTAGCTAAAAGGAAGCGCCCCCGGTGATGGTGCAGGAGGATGGACAACCTACAGCCGGCAAGCGTATCCTGCCAGCAAATAGGAAACGACAAGAACAACAACATGAATCTACAGGAATCCAACTTTTGCTGTGACTTTTCCCTCAACTTACACTGGCTCCCAACCAGAAAAGAAAACACAAAAAAATGAAACGTACTTTCTCTCGTCGTGTGTTTAAAGTCATGACCGAGAAAAAACGGAAACCAATTTCAATTTGGCTTTCGAAACACAAGAGATCTTTTAAATTTGTTCAAACTATGCGCAGGGTATCGAACATCGAGTTCGCTTGACTTAAATTTTCTTTTCCTTGGTTTTCATTGTTTTTTTTTTCAAGTCAATGTGTCTAGCTGAGTCGTAACTCGGGAAATCTACAGGAATAAATCATATGGACGGCACACCCGACTCTAACTCTTCCATAGTTTGAGTTTCGCTTTGGCCACCCCTCAACCTAAAGAAAACAGCAAAATTGTTGCATCCATTAAATGCGCTGAAAAAGCAGGCGCAAGTGGTCGTGGCCACACAGCACTACGGGCGGCAGGCACTACACTGTATGGTGATGAATATGTGAGATGATTAACTCGCAAAGTTGCATTTTCTGCGGCGTATAAAAAGTCTACTTAAAAGGCCCTTTAAAACTCTACTCAAAGTCTGAAGGCATAAGTATGTCGATGTGTGATCGTGTGTGTGTGTGTGTGTGTGCTTGCGGCATGTGGGTGTGGCCTCACGTTGATTAAAAATGTACTTTTGTTCCGTTTTCCCTTGCATGGGAACGAAAACGAAATGGGATTTTATTAAAAATTGCTGAAGCGTGGAGCGTAAAGCATGCCGAGGGCAAGTGGCAGGGTAGCTGACTAAAAATCGTACTAATTTTGAAGGCTTTTTTAGACAACACCCCTGGCAGAAACGAATACCTTCTATTTGATAGCATAAAATAACAGGAAAACTTTACTCACGTGGCCGATCTAGCACAAATTCTCCGCAACCTTTCACCCCCTTGGGTTTTGGTCTGGGCAAACAACATTTCTTATAGCAAATGCAATCCGTTCTATCACCACATTGCTGAAAGCTACCCGTTAGATACCAATAGAGCTCATCGTAGTTTCTAGGCTCGGGCATGGGCTTTTTTATGACCTGTGCCATTTCCATATCGTAAGCAACTTCATAGGACATAGGATCCTGTTTGTATTTCATCCATTCGTAGAGTGTGCATTTGTTGTCAGGTATTCCGCACTGCAACTCACAGTACTTGTGCCTTCTGCGCAGACCATGCTTTTCCTTCTTTTCGGGAGGCTTCATGTCAAGACTTTCTTGAAGTTCAGCCGGCTGTTCGTCTTCCAAAAAAGGATATTCTGGATGCTCGGACTCGGGACAATGCAGCCAAGTGTGGGCATTCTTGGGAGCTAGCTTCCTTTTAACAGTCGGCATAGCGTTGACAATCTTTGCTAGCACGCAACGATTAAGAGTGTAGCCCCCTTTGAGTTTCTTTGGGTCAACCTTTTTCTTATTGTCATCGACGGGTGGCTTCTCCTTTTTCTCCTCAACCCCATTGGCTATGTCCAGACTTTTCTTAATCGCCTGATTATAGAAGTGCACATCAGGCCCCGGAATATTCGTGTTTATACCATAGAAGCCCAACTTGTCCTTGTTCGGGCTTTGCTTCCACACCTCCAATATGTCATCGTCCGCATCAGTGCCGAAGGCCCGACAACATCCTGTTCCTTTAACGGCATCGGCTAACCAACGCATGGTTTGCTCATTGCTGCAGTTGGATACTCGAGGCCTAATGCTGGGGTAGGCTTCCCTAGTCCGGAACGCGGTCATCTTGCAGTTCGTCGCCCTTATCACATCATAGGGAGTTACCTTACTCCAGTCAATAGGAGGGCACTCCTTCTGCTTGGCCTGCCCTGCATTCTGTCTTTTGATCTTCCTAGCTTTCATTTTGAGCATATGATGACGAAAATAGGAGAACCAATGCGAAAAACTTATGTATCTGTCTGAAGTGTTTTTTATTCTTTCATGTCTACAATTTTAATTTTCAAAACTATTTTTGATGCTACGATTCTGGTGAACCTAGACGAATTGAATACCAGACAATAATGTTTCGCAGAGTACTTATTCGAACAGCAGGCTTTGCGAAACAAATTAAGTATATTTACTTAAAACTATTAGGGAGCGGTTACTTGACTCTGTCTCTTAAGTAGTACAAAGTTTCATAGGATTGTTATTGCTAATGATATATCACAGTCGTTTGTAGCTTTCTGATTTGATCTAAAATCTTATTGATAAGTAGAAAATTTATTTAAGGATTCGTATCTATACTTATTAAAACAAAAATTTACAATTATACAAGCTCAAAACATATCTTTGAAAGCGTTACAAAAAAAACTCCAAAAATGCATAATATTCGTCCTGGATGAAAAAAAAAAGTCCACACTACGATAAATACGGTCTACAAGGATTCGCATAGACGAGAGGTAATGCGTCTTTTTAAGTCGCGTAATTCGGGAAATTCATTGGGGGGTAGCAAATCTTGAAGTTCTTGCAATGCACTGATACACTCGCAGTAATCGTGAAACTTGGTATCGCAGCAGAAGCAATCGTCACATTTAATGTCGTCACATTTTCGAAGCGGAGCACGGCACGTCGACGCACAACTCTGATTTTGTCGAAAGCACATTATTTTAAGATAGTCCTTGAGTTTACGGCGTTTTTCCTCTTTTTTTAACTGGGTTATTAGTGGGCTGTCCGGCTCGATATTTCCTTTTTTGCATGGGTCACAGGGACAATCTTTAATTTCAGGGGACTTGACCTTGGGTTTTTCCTTTGGGTTTCTTTTTGGTTTTGGCGGAACCTGAATTTTGTTCTGTTCTTCCTGTGGTTCTTCTTTTCCTGAATGTTCTGGGTTCTCAATTGGTTGCGCTTTCGGCGGAACTATTTCTTTTTTTTCTTTACCCTTATGTTCTTTCTCACTATCGCTTTTTTCATTACCTTCATGAGCCACGTCTTCTTCTTCTTCTTTAGGCTCTTTATCACCATCACCATCCGTCTTTTTTTTAATTTTACTATCGTTAGTACCATCCTTAAATTTTAGCCTTGGGCCATCACCGCCATCAGAAATAAAATCACCATCATTATCCCCACCCTTATCATCTTTAGCACCTTTATTTGAGGTGCAACACTTTTGTAATTTGTTCATGTCTGGATCGCAAGGTTTTTCCACGAAACAAGTGATCAATTCGTCATAAAGCTCTTCATAGTTCTTAGGTTCCGGCCTAGCAAGCTCCGAAGTACGCTTTATTTCCATATATGATTCATTATAGTCGTCGGTACCGAGCACCGATTTCATGAGCTCGTATTCAGTGCATTTATTTCCTGGAATTCCGCAAATCAAATCACAATAAGTGTGCTTTCTCCGAAGACCGTGCTTATCCTCTTCAGCTGGTTTCTCCATGTCTAGAGCAGCTTGGAGTGAAACTGGTCTGCACTTGGCCGGATCGTCTGTAAAAGGCTCATACGATTTTTTAGAGACTTGACAGTATTTCCAATTGATTGTACTCTGTTCATTAAGCTTCTTCAGTACAGTAGGCATCTGCCCGACCTTCGTCTGCAATTTTTGACGATTCAGTACCATGCCGCAGGGATACTGTGCAGGCAGACTGCTTTTATTAGTGGTTTTTCGACGAACTGGCGACCCTGTAATCTGTTTCTTTTCCGGTATACCAGCTTTTTTAAGGCATTTTGCAAGCAATTGGTTGAATATTACAGCCTCTGGCCTATAAATTCGAGAAGTGATGCCGTAAAAGCTAAGTGTTTCTTTTTTGGGGCATTGCTTCCAGGTCTCGAGAATATCATCTTGCTCAATATCAAAAACACGTTCACATTTAACATCTTCAATAGCATCATACAGCGAGGCTTCTGTCATCTGTCGATTACATGTAAATTGGGCAGGTCTTATACTTGGGTATATTTCGCACTCAGTAAAGTTAGATATTTTACAGTTTTCCAACCGCATCAAATTGTAGGGTGTGATTATGTTCCAGTCAAGCGTCCTGTCCTGTATTTTTCCCCATTGAGAATTTCCTCTGATCGGCCTGGGATCGTTACAAGGATTATAAGCCTTTTGATAATGCACCCCTTGCAAATCTATATGCATAGCTTGAGAAATTGGGCTTTTAAAAGATGTCATCATGCAATCAGGCAAGATATTTGAACAGCCACAGTTCTGCATTGTATTAGCCATCATCTCGGTTGTCTTTTCATAAAAACATTTATTTATGGGCGGTCTAATGCTAGGAAAAGTTTCAGAATGCCATAATTTCGAATTTCGCGGAATATTGAATGTCTTGCAGTTCTGCATTCGCATCACTCTATAAGGTGTCGGCACTTCTGCCTGCCTCACATTTTTCTCTTGTACTCCACGCATTGTTATATAAAAATTTGTATAAAGGTAAAATCGTAAAAAAAAAATATTTACTAAACGTACAATTTTGAAGCTAGAAAACTTTTTATGTTATAAACCAAAATTGGTAAATATGATTGGTCACAAAATAGAATATTATACAAAAGTAGGCCAGAACAAAATTTGAGACCTTTTTCAATTAAGGAAGGTTGTTTTGGGCTTAAAAATATGTGTATCAAAGAAATTTAAAAAAAACATGTGATTCCTAGGAATTGAACAGAGTAGGATTCGAGCTCATGCGACCGAAGATGCCACGTAATAATAATAAATGCCAACCCACCCAATGTTCTCTCTCTACCCCATCGGTTGATTACAGGCTTGTGTGTAATGTACAATATTCTTTAAGGACATCGATGCTACATGTTGGCATTGCCAGCGGGGTGACAGCTCAATAAAGCCCAACAGTTGCTTCAGATAACACCTCCGAAGCAAACGGCACCAATTCCGACATCGTCACTGCAACTGCCAATCAGTTAGTCAGTGCAACTTCAGCACTCAGCTGTAGATCCAGAGAAAAATGCTGCAGGGGTAACGAGACAGGGACAGAAAACCAAGAGCTTAAATGACAACGAAGTCAAAAGTAATACAGATGCCAAATAGTCACTCAAGCTGGGCCGCTCAGCTGGCTCACCGCATCCTACGTTTATTGTACCATTGCAGAGAATACATAAATTATAACCAGAAAATTGCAATGTGTATAAGTAGCTTGAACCTTGTTTTAGTTTATTCATAGGAAAATTAAAATTTTAGAAGAAACGATGCCTAATTAAAGCTCTCGGTATTATCTAAAAGAATGCAAATATTTATGACAAAGGTCTATCATGCAAAACATTATAGCCTCACACTTTTAATTATTATAAGCCACAACAACTAATCTTTTTTAAATATACTAAAGAGGAATTAACATTTCATTGAAGACATTGACAGAAGCGACAGCTAATACGATTTCTTAAGTTCTCCAAAATGATCATCGATTTATTCTTAACAGAATGCTTACAGTGCAGGTGTTGCTGCAGCTCATTCATAACTTTCAGGCAGTCGGCATAATCGCTCAATTTTGGATTGGAACAGAAACAGGTATCATAGTCAATTGAATCACATTTGTGTAGTGGAGCAGTGTATTGTAGACACTGATGATTAGCACTCTGACGACAGCACATTTGCTTATAGTAATTGCGCAGCTCACGACGTTTCTCTTCCTCCTTTAATTTTCGGATAAGTAGATTATCTGCAGAATGCTTCCTAAACTCGCAAATTTGACAGGGACAATCCTTCACAGGTTGTTCCACTATAGTCTCTTCAATTTCCTTGTCAGGTTCGGGCTCTACAGGTTGCTTGCTTTTCCTTCGGGGTCTCTTTTCTTTTTTTTTGTAGCGATTTTTAACTTCATCTATAAAACTCATTTTATTTTCATTGTCTTTATCAGTTTTATCTTGATCCTTATAATTTTCAGAGTCATCAACACCTGTTCCAGTTATATCTGTATCAGACTCAACCTTTCCAGGTTTATCTTTACCAATGCCACCCTCTTCAGATTTATCTTTACCAATGCCACCCTTTTCAGATTTGTCTTTACCACCATCACCTTTTTCACGTTTATCTTTACCACCATCTCCTTTTCCAAATTTATCTTGACCACCATCCCCTTTTTTAAAGTTATCTTGACCACCATCACCTATTCCAGATTTATCATTCCCAGCATCATTTATTCCCGATTTATCTTGACCACCATCCCCTATTCCAGGTTTATCTTTGCCAGCATCACCTTTCCCAGGATTGTATTTACCATCATCACCTTTTCCAAGTTTATCTTTACTAGCATCACCTTTTTCAGATTGATCCTTACCACCATCCCCTTTTCCAGATTTGTCTTTACTAGCATCATCTATTATAGATTTATCTTGACCACCATTCCCTTTTCCAAAGTTATCTTGACCATCATCACCTATTCCAGATTTATCTTTACCAGCATTACCTTTCCCAGGTTTATCTTTACCATCGTCACCTTTTCCAGATTTATCTTTCCCAGCATCATCTATACCAGATTTATCTTTACCAGCATCACCTTTCCCATGTTTATCTTTACCATCGCCACCTTTTCCAGATTTATCTTTACTAGCATCACCTTTTCCAGATTGATCCTTACCACCATCCCCTTTTCCAGATTTATCTTTGCCAGCATTACCTTTTCCAGGTTTATCTTTGTCAGAATCACCTATTCCAGGTTTATCTTTACCCTCACCACCTTTTCCAAGTGTCTCGTCATTATCACCTTTTCCAGATTTATCTTTACCATCACCATCTTTTCCAGGTTTCTCATCATCATCACCTTTTCCAAGTTTATTTTTACCAGCATCATCTATTCCAGATTTATCTTTACCAGCATCCCCTTTTCCAGGTTTATCTTTACCAGCATCACCTATTCCAGATTTATCTCTACCAGCATCCCCTTTTCCAGGTTTTTCATTACCAGCATCATCTATACCAGATTTATCTTTACCAGCATCCCCTTTTCCAGGTTTATCTTTACCAGCATCATCTATTCCAGATTTATCTATACCAGCATTCGCTTTTCCAGACTTATCTTTACCAGCATCACCTATTCCAGATTTATCTCTACCAGCATCCCCTTTTCCAGGTTTTTCATTACCAGCATCATCTATACCAGATTTATCTTTACCAGCATCCCCTTTTCCAGGTTTATCTTTACCAGCATCATTTATTCCAGATTTATCTTTACCAGCATCCCCATTTCCAGGTTTATCTTTACCAGCATCATTTATTCCAAATTTATTTTTACCAGCATCACCTTTTCCAGGTTTATCCTTACCAGCATCATCAATTAGAGATTTATCTTTATTAGAATCCAATTTTCCAGGTTTATCTTTACCAGCATCACCTTTTCCAGATTTATCTTTACGAGCATCACCTTTTCCTTCTCCACCTATTCCATCCCCATATTCATTCCCACTTCCATCTACACCATCATTTTCCCCGCCTTTTCCTCCATCTTTTCCTCCGCCTTTTCCTCCGCCTTTTCCTCCACCTTTTCCCCCACTTTCTTCATCATATTTTTTCTTCAAGCAACACGCCTTATACGCCTCACACATAGGATCGAGCTTATTGTTTTCAAAGCACTCCATAAGTTGCTTGTATAGCTCATCATAGTTTTTTGGTTCTGGTTCAGCCGTTATCTGCATTTGAGCCATTTCTTTCTTGAAAGCCATATCACATGGCGTGCGATCTTGTTTGTATTTTAACCATTCCAGATATGTACAATCATTCTCGGCAACGCCACATTTTAATTCGCAATTCATGTGCTTCCTTCTATGCCTTCTACGCTTTTGTTTTGAAACAGGCTTTTCCATGTCAAGGACTTCATTCAAATTAACTGAACGATCGCACATAGTCTCCTCGAATGGTTGCTTATACCTACTACGACGAGGGCAGTACAACGACGCTATAGCGTTGGTTCCACTGATCTTTTTCTTTACAGTGGGCATGGTGTAAACTTTCCTCGCCAATAGCACATGATTGAGTACTAAACCTTCACAAGAGTCTTCGACCTTTTTTGGTTTTTTCGGAAATTCGGTGGGGCATATTTTCGATCGCTTTTCATCTGTTGTTCTTGTAGCTTTATCTAAACATTCTGACACCAATTTATTAAATGCATTGGCATCCTCATGTTGACTATCACTATCAATTCCATAGAAGCCTAATGTGTTCTTATCAGGGCTCTGTTTCCACACTTCAACTATATCATCTTTTTCCATGCTAAAAACCCTTCCACAATTGTCCATTACAACATTTCCCACACGTTTGGCTGCCTGCATTTCGTCACAAATTGAATGTGGCGGTAGTATATTTGGAAAGGTCTCTCTTTTCGAAAATCTGAACGTTTTACAGTTATACCTCCTTAGTACTTCGGAAGGTGTCATCTGAGCCCAATCTAAGGGAGCATGGAATTGACTGTATTTCCTTTGCCCTGCGAGCCGCTGCTTAACTGGGGTGCTCCTTCTATCTTCAGTTACTGCACTGTGAGCAAAATCATTTCTTTGAAATGGTGAAATTTTTGATACTGATAATTTAATATTGGGATACAATTCTTCTTCTCGAAACATAAAAGTCTTGCAGTTCTGTTTACGCATTGCTTGGTTCGGCGTCAACATATTTCCAAACGATGCATTAGACTTTCGTTTTTGCTGTTGCTGCATTCTGTTAAAATACCCAATACGTTCTTTCTGTTTCCAAAAATTACGATTTTGAATTTTTTGTTACTTTAATTTTTTTTAGTTTTTTAATGACTTATAGCTACACTACACCACAATTTATAAAAATAATGTGTCACGAATAAACCTAAAAATAAATATCGAAAAATATAGTCAAATGTTTTCGACTGTATAATACCCTTCTCTTAATTTTCGAAATCTACATAATTCCGAACAACCTCATGTACAAAAAGGTGGACTCGCGCCTTTAATAACCATTTGAATATTGAAAATAAATCAAACTTTTTGCAAAAATTTTATTAGACATTTTATTTTAATATCCTGACACCGTTAGTAATAGCAATTCTAAAAATGCAGGGCAAAAGTTCAACATTATAGCAGACTGAAGGCTCCCTGTACGATTACTCAGAAATTTGTATACCCTTCGACCTAAAAGCGTATACTCAATTTGTGCATGCAACAAACAAAAGCATTAGACTGACTACAAGTATATATATATTCTTGATCAACATCAACAGCCGAGTCGATAACTATGAATGTGAGTCTGTCTGTATGTAGGTCACAGTTTTTATAACAGTCAGGACAACTAAATTTAGTGACAATACGTCTAATTAATGTAGGCAGAACAAATGTGTTTCGAAGTTGGCCGCGCCCCATCTGCCTTCGTAGAAAATCGAAATGGAGGCGTAGTTTTTAAGCCAATGTATTATTTTTTTTATGTGTACAAGAAATAACACCACCCGAATGATTTTGGCTTTTCTTGGTGATGGAAAACAAACACAAAAATAAAGGAATATTATATTATAAATATTATTTAATTTATTTCCTTTTGAAATATCATTAAACTTGGAACACTACAAAAATCTGATATAAGCATTTTATATCCCAAATCTTATAAGAAATCTTATTAATATATACTTAAAAAAAAAAGTGCCACAAAACTTGGATTTTAGTTTGGTAAAAAATGCACTTACACTTCATTGAACCCATTCACAGAATCGACAGCTAATACGGCCTTTGAAATTCTCCAATTGAACATCATTTCATTCTTAATAGAATGCGTACAGTGCCGCTGATTTTGCAGCTCATTTATAACATTTAGATAGTCGGAATACTCGCTAAATTTTGGATTGCAACAGAAACAGTTATCGTAATCAATGGGATCACAGTGGAGTTGTGGAGCACGGCAGTCTACTCCCTGGTCTTTTACCTTATAACGATTGCACATTTGCCTATAATACTCACGCTGCTCACGACGTATTTTTTCCTCTTTTAATTTTCGAATGAGGAGGGTGTCGGAAGAACGCTTCATGAAATCGCAGATTTCGCAGGGGCAATCCTTCACAGGTTTTTTGTGAGGTATGGGTTTGGGTTTATGTTTATTTTTATTTTTTGGGTTTTTTTTCCTAATCTGAATAGTATCTTCACCTGTTTCTTTTTGGTATTCCTTGTCGTATTTGTCCTTGTCATCATTTCCTGATTTATCTTTACCCGCATCACCTGTTCCGGGTTTATCTTTATAATCATCGTCTTTTCCATGTTTATCTTTACCACTATCACCCTTTTCTGATTTATCTTTACCACTATTACCTTTACCAAGCTTGTCTTTACCTCCGTCATCATCTTTAGACTTATCTTCATTACTATTATCTTCAGGTATATATTTTCCTCTATCATTTTTTCCCGATTTATCGTTACCAGTATCACCTTTTCCTAGTTTATTTTTGCCAATATCACCTTTGCCGGGTTTATCCTTACCAGTATCACCTTTTTCTGGTTTATCTTTACCACTATCAACATTTCCAGGCTTATCTTTACCACTATCAACCTTTCCTGATTTCTCTTTACCACTATTATCTTTACCATGCTTGTCTTTACCTCCGTCATCATCTTTAGACTTATCTTCATCACTATCATCTTCAGGTATATATTTTCCTCTATCATTTTTTCCAGATTTATCTTTACCAGTATCACCTTTTCCTAGTTTATCTTTACCAGTATCACTTATTCCTGGTTTTTCTTTACCAGTATCACCTTTTCCTGGTTTATCTTTACCACTTTCAACATTTCCAGGCTTTTCTTTACCACTATCAACCTTTCCAGATTTATCTTTACCACTATTACCTTTACCAAGCTTGTCTTTACCTCCGTCATCATCTTTAGACTTATCTTCATCACTATCATCTTCAGGTATATATTTTCCTCTATCATTTTTTCCAGATTTATCTTTACCAGTATCACTTTTTCCTTGTTTATCTTTACCAGTATCACCTTTTCCTAGTTTATCTTTGCCAGTATCACCTTTTCCGGGTTTATCCTTACCAGTATCACTTTTTTCTGGTTTATCTTTACCAGTATTATTTTTTCCTGTTTTATCTTTACCAGTATCACCTTTTCCTGATTTATCTTTACCAGTATCACCTTTTCCTGGTTTCTCTTTACCAGTATCATCTATTCCAGATTTATCTTTACCAGTATCACCTTTTCCTGATTTATCTTTACCAGTATCACCTTTTCCTGGTTTCTCTTTACCAGTATCATCTATTCCAGATTTATCTTTACCAGTATCACCTTTTCCTGGTTTATCTTTACCAGTATCACCTTTTCCTAGTTTATCTTTACCAGTATCACTTTTTCCTGGTTTATCTTTACCAGTATCACCTTTTCCTGATTTATCTTTACCAGTATCACCTTTTCCTGGTTTCTCTTTACCAGTATCATCTATTCCAGATTTATCTTTACCAGTATCACTTTTTCCTGGTTTATCTTTACCAGTATCACCTTTTCCTGATTTATCTTTACCAGCATCACCTTTTCCAGGTTTATCTTTATCAGCATCACTTTTTCCAGATTTATCTTTACCATCATCCCCTTTTCCTTCTCCACCTATTCCATCCCCATTTCCATCCCCATATGCATTCCCACTTCCATCTACACTATCATTTTCCCCGTCTTTTCTTCCGCCTTTTCCTCTACCTTTTCCCCCACTTTCTTCATCATATTTTTTCTTCAAGCAACACGCCTTATACGCCTCACACATAGGATCGAGCTTATTGTTTTCAAAGCACTCCATAAGTTGCTTGTATAGCTCATTATAGTTTTTTGGTTCTGATTCCACCGTTATCTGCATTTGAGCCATTTCTTTCTTGAAAGCCATATCACATGGCGTGCGATCTTGTTTGTATTTTAACCATTCTAGATATGTACAATCATTCTCGGCAACGCCACATTTTAATTCGCAATTCACGTGCTTCCTTCTATGCCTTCTGCGCTTTCGTTTTGAAACAGGCTTTTCCATGTCAAGGACTTCATTCAAATTAACTGAACGATCGCACCGAGTCTCCTCAAATGGTTGCTTATTCCGCCGAGGGCAATGCAACGCCGCTATAGCGTTGGTTCCACTGATCTTTTTCTTTACAGTGGGCATGGTGTAAACTTTCCTCGCCAATAGCACATGATTGAGTACTAAACCTTCACAAGAGTCTTCGACCTTTTTTGTTTTTTTCGAAAATTCGGTGGGGCATATTTTCGATCGCTTTTCATCTGTTGTTCTTGTAGCTTTGTCTAAACATTCTGACACCAATTTATTAAATGCATTGGCATCCTCATGTTGACTGTCACTATCAATTCCATAGAAGCCTAATGTGTTCTTATCAGGGCTCTGTTTCCACACTTCAACTATATCATCTTTTTCCATGTTAAAAAGCCTTCCACAATTCTCCATTACAACATTTTCCACACAATGGGCTGCCTGCATTTCGTCACAAATTGAATGTGGGGGTAGTATATTTGGAAAGGTCTCTCTTTTCGAAAATCTGAACGTTTTACAGTTATACCTCCTTAGTACTTCGAAAGGTGTCATCTGAGCCCAATCTAAGGGAGCATTGAATTGACTGTATTTCCTTTGCCCTGCAAGCCGCTGCTTAATTGGAGTGCTCCTTCTATCTTCAGTTACTGCACTGTGAGCAAAATTATTTCTTTGAAATGGTGAACTTTTTGATACTGATAATTTGATATTAGGATACAATTCTTCTTCTCGAAACATAAAAGTCTTGCAGTTCTGTTTACGCATTGCTTGGTTCGGCGTCAACATATTTCCGAACGGTGCATTAGACTTTCGTTTTTGCTGCATTCTGTTAAAATACTCAATACGTTCTTTCTGTTTCCAAAAATTACTATTTTGAATTTTTCATTACTGTAATTTTTTTTTTTTTTTTTGACTTATAGCTACACTACACCACAATTTATAAAAATAATGTGAAACGAATAAAGCTAAAAATAAATATCGAAAAATACAATCAAATGTGTTCGACTGTATAATACCCTTCTCTTAACCGAACAACCTCATTTACAAAAAGGTGGACTCGCGCCTTTAATAACCATTTGAATATTGAAAATAAATCAAACTTTTTGCAAAAATTTTATTAGACATTTTTTTTAATATCCTGACACCGTTAGTAATAGCAATTCTAAAAATGCAGGGCAACAGTTCAACATTATAGCAGACTGAAGGCTCCCTGTACGATTACTCAGAAATTTGTATACCCTTCGACCTAAAAGCGTATACTCAATTTGCGCATGCAACAAACAAAAGCATTAGACTGACTACAAGTATATATATATTCTTGATCAACATCAACAGCCGAGTCGATAACTATGAATGTGAGTCTGTCTGTATGTAGGTCACGTTTTTATAACAGTCAGGACAACTAAATTTAGTGACAATACGTCTAATTAATGCAGGCAGAACAAATGTGTTTCGAAGTTGGCCACGCTCCATCTGCCTTCGTAGAAAATCGAAATGGGCGTAGTTTTTAAGCCAATGTATTATTTTTTTTGTGTACAAGAAATAACACCACCCGAATGATTTTGGCTTTTCTTGGTGATGGAAAACAAACACAAAAATAAAGGAATATTATATTATAAATATTATGTAATTTATTTCCTTTTGAAATTTCATTAAACTTGGAACACTACAAATATCTGATACAAGCATTTCCCAAATCTTATAAGAAATCTCATTAATATATACTTAAAAAATAGTGCCACAAAACTTGGATTTTAGTTTGGTAAAAAATGCACTTACACTTCATTAAACACATTCACAGAATCGACAGCTAATACGGCCTTTGAAATTCTCCAATTGAACATCATTTCATTCTTAATAGAATGCGTACAGTGCCGCTGATTCTGCAGTTCATTTATAACATTTAGATAGTCGGAATACTCGCTAAATTTTGGATTGCAACAGAAACAGTTATCGTAATCAATGGGATCACAGTGGAGTTGTGGAGCACGGCAGTCTACTCCCTGGTCTTTTACCTTATAACGATTGCACATTTGCCTATAATACTCTCGCAGCTCACGACGTATTTTTTCCTCTTTTAATTTTCGAATGAGGAGGGTATCGGAAGAACGCTTCATGAAATCGCAGATTTCGCAGGGGCAATCCTTCACTAGTTTCTTGTCAGGTATGGGTTTGCCTTTGGGTTTATGTTTATTTTTATTTTTTGTGGTTTTTTTCCTAATCTGAATTGTAAATTCACCTTTTTCTTTTAGGTATTCCTTGTCCTCTTTGTCCTTGTCGTCATTTCGTGATTTATCTTTTCCCGCATCACCTGTTCCGGGTTTATCTTTATCATCATCGTCTTTTCCAGGTTTACCTGTACCACCATTTTCTTTTCCAGACTTATCTTTACCACTATCACCCTTTCCTGATTTATCTTTACCACTATTACCTTTATTAAGCTTATCTTTACCTCCGACATCACCTTTAGATTTATCTTCATCACTATCATCTTCAGGTATATATTTTAGACTATCATTTTTTCCAGATTTACCTTTACCAGAATTACTTTTTCTAGGTTTTTCTTTACCACCATCATATTTTCCAGATTTATCTTTACCAACATCCCCTTTTCCAGTTTTATCTTTACCAACAACATCTATTCCAAATTTATCTTTACCAGCATCACCTTTTCCAGGCTTAACTTTACCATTATCACTTTTTCCAGATTTATCTTTACCATCATCACCTTTTCCTTCTCCACCTATTCCATCCCCATTTCCATCCCCATGTTCATTCCCACTTCCATCTACACCATCTTTTTCCCCGCCTTTTCCTCCGCCTTTTCTTCTGCCTTTTCCTCCACCTTTTCCCCCACTTTCTTCATCAAATTTTTTCTTCAAGCAACACGCCTTATACGCCTCACACATAGGATCGAGCTTATTATTTTCAAAGCACTCCATAAGTTGCTTGTATAGCTCATCATAGTTTTTTGGTTCTGGTTCAGCCGTTATCTGCATTTGAGCCATTTCTTTCTTGAAAGCCATATCACATGGCGTGCGATCTTGTTTGTATTTTAACCATTTCAGATATGTACATTCATTCTCGGCAACGCCACATTTGAATTCGCAATTCATGTCCTTCCTTCTATACCTTCTACGCTTTCGTTTTGAAACAGGCTTTTCCATGTCAAGGACTTCATTCAAATTAACTGAACGATCGCACCGAGTCTCCTCAAATGGTTGCTTATCCCGCCGAGGGCAATGCAACGCCGTTATAGCGTTGGTTCCACTGATCTTTTTCTGTACAGTGGGCATGGTGTAAACTTTCCTCGCCAATAGCACATGATTTAATACTAAACCTTCATAAAAGTCTTCAGGAAGCTTTCTTGGTTTTTTCGGAACTGCTTGATTTTTTGTTCGCTTTTCATCTGTGGTATTTTTTACCTTATCTAAGCATTTTGAGACCAATTTATTAAATGCATTGGCATTCTCCTGTTGACTTTCAGTATTTATTCCATAGAAGCCTAATGTGTTCTTATCGGGGCTCTGTTTCCACACTTCAACTATATCATCTTTTTCCATGTTAAAAAGCCTTCCACAGTTTTCCATTACAACATTTTTCACACATTGGGCTGCCTCCATTTTATTGCAAATTGGTAGTGGTGGTCGAATATTAGGATAAACCTCTCTTTTCGAAAATCTGAACATTTTGCAGTTATTCCTTCTTAGTATTGCGGAAGGTGTCATCTGCGTCCAATCTAAGGGAGCATTGAATTGACTGTACTTCCTTTGCCCTGCGTGCCGCTGCTTAACTGGGATGCTCCTTCTGTCCACAGTTACTGCTCTGTGAGCATAATCAAATAGTTGGGATGGTGAACATTTCAGTACTGATACTTTATCATTGGGATACAATTCTTCTTCACGAAGTATAAAAGACTTGCAGTTATCTTTACGCGTTTCTTGGTAGGGCGTCAACGTATTCTCAGATGATGAACTAGACGATCTTCGTGTATTTTGATGCATTCTGAATAAATCCGAATTTTTCAGTAACTTTTAATTTTTTTTTACATTTAGGCTATGTTATAATATATCAAAATACAATAAGACAAATAATCTGTCAAAAAAAAAACAAATTAAAGGACGTATATGAAAAGAAAAACCAAATGTGGACTAAATGTGTTTTATGAATTCCACAAACAGTTTAGAAAATGAAGAGTACCACACACATTCGACAGAGCGACCTTTCAAACGGAAATCCAATAGCTTTGACTAGATTATGTTGGATCTTTTCATTGGCAAACATATTAGATTGTTAAGTCCTTAAATAATGTAATGCCAATTCAATGTAGTCTTGTGCTTTGCCAAGTATCTTGCGTGACTAACTGGTTACCGGTCTGATTATCTAGGACAATATTTTGATTTTTGGTTTTGTTTAATTGCGTTCCAGTAGATAAGCCCTTTGCTACCTTAGTCTATTATCCCTTTATCCGACTGCTGTCCACTTATTTACTTTACGAGCTACTAAATGAGTGTTAAGTCATAACTGGCGGTTTAGAACTTAAGATAGAGCTTCGATTTACAATTTAATCCCCGCTTGTGCAATTAATAATACTCATTCTTATGCTTTTTTCTTTCTTTTCTTTAAAGGATGCTAAGCTACGGCAGATTGTGACCCTTGGGCTACAGGATACACTTGAGGAGAAAACAGTCACAATTTGCCACGGTTCTGATTTCGTCAGCATGACATTTGTCAACTTCTGTTGCACGCGACGGGACATTGCACAGGTAAGGGAAAACTGACTGATAATTTGGAGGTATATTCAGTACGATACCGACGCTAGAAGTGCAGTCTGCGCTGCTCGAAACTATGGAAATTGGTAATTGGAATAACCTCAGCATTTATGGTGCAATAATAATTATAATTGGTAAGGTAGAATTCATCAGTATCCGCCAAGATGTACAGAAAACTTTTAAAAGAGCTGAATCGCACATTTTGGCCAATTGACAACTTGGCGACAATTCAAATACGAACACTAAAGAGGCGGCAAAAGTGGGTCACAAGCACACACACACACACACACAGACAGCTGATGATAATGACTTTTAGTCGAGTCATTTGGGACACCTTGGGACACACCTGCCGGGTAGAGTCGTAGTTGTTGGCTATTTTTAAACGTTTGCCAAATGCGCGTTTAAATATATAACTGACGAAACACATTTTATTGATTTAACATAAGGCCTCTTGATGTGGTTGGCGGGTTGTGTGTGTATGGGTGTGTAGCTGCCACGCCCTTTACGTTATGTCCGACTGGACACACATACAGGGAAAAGCTTAAGTCAGACTCTCGGTTCATGTCCTTGCCACTGACTCTGGCTGCGGCTGACTGGGCTGGTCAAAATCAATGTTCTATATTTTAACACGCGGCCCAAACAGCTCCAGGGCTAACGCAGTCAAAACCGGACACGACAAACTGAGATGGAATTGCTTGAGGGTGGGGCGGTGGTGGGGGGTAACTGAAGAAGCAGGGACTATGGCATGTGCTTTGTTATTGTTATTATTTTTGGCACGCGTCGCGAACATTTCTATAAACAAAATTGAATGCCAAAATTTCATAAGCTTTTACGGAATTTCGAGGCACAACACAAAATAAACAAACATGTTGCTTCTGGCATTCATGCTGTAGTATAATAATATAGCCGCATAGCAAAGATATCGAACCTCTAATTCTTTACTAATTATACCCTTGAAATGGCAGACCCCGAAAAGTATTTATATTCTAATCAGAATCGCTGGGGAAATCGATGACACCATCATCATCTGTGAGTCCACAGAACTATGCTATTATAATAGCTAGAGTTAGGAAATTTTTTAAGAAGGGTTAAGTATATCTTAGACAGTTAATGCTTATTTCAAACTTCAGTTACAACGCCCAGGGCTCACGCAAATTTTACATTTTTGATTATTAAACAAAGTATTCAAGGCATAATATTATGCTTTGGTATGCAAATTGATGAATGCTCAATGCACCAATGCTCCAACACGTTGAACACGTTGTTCATCTAAATTGCAATTCCTTCAAAGTTCTCCATCGACAGGGAATTTAGATTTGGATTATGATTTTCTCCTTTTTTTTGACAGATCTGGTCGGATGGCCTCATCAAGCTGGCCTACAGCTTGGCACAGTTAAACGGTTCGGCGATAATGTTCCTGCAGAAGGCGCACACAAAACTCTGTCTACAAGTGGACAAAAGCGGTCGTATACCAGTGAAAAAGTGATTATCAAACATTTACACAGTCTCTTAAGCTAAGCCAAGTTCGAACTGAGCCCTCTCGGAGGGAAAGCCGAGTAGGGTTAATCAGTGTTTCGGTCTTTGGGTTGATTCTGTAGAAATATAAAATATAAATTGATGCCATTTTCTTTTTTACATTTCTTCTCCCGCTCCAACTCCTACGCCCTCCTTCCGTGCTCCTCTTATGAATGTGCCCAAAACGTGTCTTATGCATCACTGACGACCCATACCCATACCCATTAACCATCCCCACCCCATCCCGCTTCGTCTGTTGTTCTGGCCGTGACCACTTTAGCATCATTAAACTTTTTGCCCAAAATAAAGAGGATCGGAAACGTGTCGAGAAGGCACTGGACGCGACCGGTTTGCCTTCGGGCAAGGTCGATAGCATATCGGTATCGAAATTTCAATTCGAGGACTTTTATAATTTATACAAATATCTGACGCAGCGCTCCGAGGTGGAGCGTCTCTTTGATAGCATGTGAGTAGCGCGATTGATCGAGATATCGATAAGTTTTAAGCAAAAAACCATTCACTTTTTAGCGTGGGCAACTCCAAGCGCAAATGCATGTCTATAGCCCAACTGGTGGAGTTCCTCAACAAGACGCAACGCGATCCGCGTCTCAACGAGATCCTCTACCCTTATGCGAATCCTGCACGGGCAAAGGAGCTCATACAGCAATACGAGCCCAACAAGTTCAACGCACAAAAGGGCCAGCTCAGTTTGGATGGCTTTTTGAGGTAAGTTGCAGTCCCGCGGCCTGCACCGTTCCCGCTCCCGCTGTGCCTGTCAGCTTATCGTGGCGCAAGCACAGGCCTGTTAGAGTCACTCGACGAGGAGGCACTCGAGCAGCACTCAAAGCAAGCCTAAACCGCCATCCTTGTGCATACGACGCGCGAAGGCTGAGATGCCGCCGTCAGCGTCATCAGCCGCATCCACAAAACGCGCACTTTGCTGGCGTCGCATAAGCCTCATGCCAGCGCGTCCTTCACATATCACATGCAACATATGCAAAATACAAGTGCAGCGAGGGCTGTTTCAACAGTTCAGATAGGTCTAACCCGCGCACTCCCTCTCGATCTCTCCCTCCCTCTGCGTAGATATCTCATGGGCGACGACAACCCCATAATGGCGCCCAATAAGCTTGATCTCTGCGATGATATGGATCAACCGTTGTCGCATTACTTCATCAACTCGTCGCACAACACATACCTAACGGGACATCAGCTGACGGGAAAATCCTCTGTGGAAATCTATAGACAGTGCCTGCTAGCGGGCTGTAGGTGAGTCATGTCGCCGAGGGAGCGGCTGGTTGGCGTATTTAATGACGCAATTAAATGAACAAGTGCGTGTGTGTTTGTGTATGTGGTGTGTGGTCAGTTGACCCCGTTTGGATGCTGACCGTGACCTTCCTGCGGTTTTTCTTCGCATCTCTTTTTTTGAGTGTGTGTGTGCGTGTGTGAAGGACATACAATGTGACAGGTGTGTTAAAAAAAAAAAACGGAAATTGCACGGTCGCCATTTTTACAGCCGCCATCATCAACATGGCTGACGCGCAGCCATCAACGTTGCACACACACACACACACACACACAATTTATTTATTTATATACGCTAACTTGATGTTTTCCAAGGACGATTTAAACGCTTTTTCGACTCTTCTTTTTTTTCGTCTGCATGAACTGATAAATTTTTTATGCGACGCCATTTTGTTTATATTCGTACGTACGTTATTTTTATCGCTCTGTCATTCACACAGATGCGTCGAACTGGACTTCTGGAATGGACGCACCGAGGAACCTGTCATTGTGCATGGCTACACGTTCGTACCCGAAATATTTGCCAAGGACGTGCTTGAGGCCATTGCGGAGAGCGCATTTAAAACATCCGAATACCCTGTGATATTAAGTTTTGAGAATCACTGCAATCCCAGGCAGCAGGTGAGTTGCAGTCAGATGGGTTACAGTACAGTCTATTTAGTAGCTTAGCTAATTCTTTCAGGCTTTGGCATTACCAAAACATCCCTTGAGACTGGCCACAAAGTCAGTAATGATGTCGAAGCTGCATTAGCCGGGGAAAATGAATATTAACACAGTTTTTTGACGCAGTTTTCGCTGCCCGTCCTAAACTAACATTAGCAAAGAAAAAAAACGAGTAGAGAAAGCTACAGTCGAGAATGCACAGCAGGAAGATACCCTTACACACCAACGAAAATAGAAACACTGCTGGCAACAGTGGAATATGTTGACTTGAATAACTGTTTTTTTATCATCCGATCGGAATTTTAGATATAGGTTCAAATAATATGCCTCTATATGTTGGCAAGAGCAGAGTGTTGTGACTTAAATACTTTAACTGATTATCGCAAATTAACGACCATGCTCCATGCCAAATTTGCTGTCTCAAGCGTTCACAATAGCTGAGATCTTTGCCTTTGAAGCGCTGGACAGACCGTCGAATTTATAAAAGCTAGTATACCCTTTTCAGACATTTTCCTATGGTTGCAGAGTATAATTATATAAACCAAGCCAACCACAGAAGTCTAGCGTATCCTCCTCCAATCTTCCTCTCCCTTGCTCGCTCTATACATTAGCCAAACAATCCATCAGAAGGCAAACAAAAACTTACACGTTCACGTGTGTAGGTCCCCGTTGTGGGAGCAACAAAGAGCTGTCTGCTGCTCTTCCTGCTACACCCCCTAGTCATAGCTAGCAACTGGAACAGCTGGTGCTGCTATTGCTGCTACTGCTGCTGCTAAGGTAAATCTCAGAAGCCACTCGAAAGGTAATTGCCTGATGCTTCAGCTACACGAGATAATAACAAAGGCAAACTTTCTACGAGGCCCTGGTCGGGCGCACAAAAGTCCCGGCAAAAGTTTAACCATTAAAAGTAGTAATATAAACTAAATTTACCATGGGGAACACAGGTAACTACCAAGCACAGAGAGAGCCATCAACATACGTCACTCAACAACGGGATAGAACTCATCAAATTTCAGTTAGCGAAAACGTTAGCCAACTACCTATACTCCATGATGTGTGACGCTCTCTCTCTTCCCCTCTCTCTCTCTCTTTTGTAGGCGAAAATTGCCAATTATTGCCGCGAAATCTTTGGCGATATGTTGCTGGACAAGCCGCTGGACTCGCATCCGTTGGAAGCCAACATGGAGTTGCCACCGCCATCGATGCTGCGACGCAAAATCATCATAAAGAACAAGAAGAAGCATCATCATCACCATCATCATCATCACAAGAAGCCCTCGTCAATGGGACAGGGTACACCGGCTGCCAGCAATAAACTAACAACGGCTAACTCAGGTAAGGCACTGGGCCAACATGGCGTATGCGTAGTGTATATTTTACAGTGAGTGTGTGCGTTTTCGTAACGGTTGGTGTTGTTCCTACATGTGCTACGCCATGGATAGGGTGTATAGTTCCCTACCCCCAACTCCCACTCTAGGGGTTTTCTTTAATGCCTAGCTTAGCACCTGGGAAAATGCAAATGAGCCCAACACACGCATGACTGTGTTGTGTTTTTGTTTTTATTACTCACACACGGCGTAAACTAACGGCAAACTGGGCGTTCTTAACGCTAACGCCAACGCCAGAGCATAGAACAATATGTATAGTGTATGTATAATTTAAGTGTTGGAATGGCTTAATATTTCTAGAAAAATGTTTAAATTAAGCAGCTAAGTGGAGCAAGCCAAAAACCTCTGAAAACAATTTCGAGATCGACCTAAGATTTATGAATAACTAGATTGGGATATTGAACTAGGCTGTGCTTGCAGAAAAATTAAAATAGAAAAACTAGAAAATAGTTATAGTGCCTATTTAGAGAATATATATAGTCAAAAGAATAATATATATAGATCAAGTTAGCTATTTCCAGCTTATATTTTCTATGGCAACTATATGATATATTGGTTCGATCCGACATATTTAAAGCGTGTGGCAATAAGAAGCACTTGTGTCAAGTTTCATAATGATAGCTCTAAAATTTAGACTCTGAGAGACTAGTTTATGTTAGAGCAGACGGACAGACAGACAGTCAGGCAAACATGCAAGGGGAATATAAATGTATATATTTAATAACTCATAGATCTGCTCTTAATAAATTCACCATCAACAAGGGTGCATAATATACTCAATGCAAACCCGATCTCTTTTTATTGTTCTCCCTCGCTCTCTTCTCCTATCTCTCCCTCTCTCTCTCTCTGTGTCTGTAATACGATATTATGCCAGGAAATCAGTTTATTTAATGCCATGATTAAACAACTCTGCTGATTGCGTATGATTCGATCACATACTTAACACCCGCATCCATATGTTGTGACAGCAGCAGCTGCATTACGTATACGTACAGCTTTATTAAGTATACGTATGCAGTGGCATCCTTCTCCCGTGCTGTTTGCAGTTGTCGTATAAAGTTTTATTAGTGTTTTGCATATAAATGCATTTAGTTTCCCCGGTTCCCCTTGCCCCATCTTCCCTCCTTCCACGCTACTCCTCCTGCCGTCTGTGGTGCTTGACTGCCTGGCTAATGGGGCGCCGAGGCGCGTTCTGCGCGTGTGTCCTGTAGGAGCCATTTGCATGCACAGCTGCACAATTTACTCACGCCCCGAACCCACTTCTTTCTCCCCTCCCCTCCCCTATAGCCCTGCAGCCAGTTGACGTTTCGCTCATGAATTGCAAAAAGCCAATTTATAAATGCAAATGACTTTTGCCACTGGCTGCAGCGATCCTGTCTGGGCACTCTCTATGGCAATTGCCAGTGAGTATACCCCGCCCCCGTGTGACCCTACCTAATCCCCAAGCAATTGGCCAATTGGCGACAGAGAACGAGAGAGAAATAGAGCGAGTGAGAAAGAGAGCTAACTTAATGCGATTAATTTTTATTTTATTATATATTGTGCACATATTGCATTAAGATCTTCTTCTTCTCTTGGCTAAAATGTTTTAAAAGCTTTTTGTGCCTTTTGACATGTCATAAAATTGTGTTATTTGCTGTGTGGATGTTACTGTTGTTGTTGCTGTTGTTGTTCGGCGCACACCTTATTGATTTCATTCAATTTAGTGTTAATTTTGTTTGCACATTTCTCTGATAAGTTTTTAAAAGCTTTTTGCGGACTTTAATTTATCGCATTTCATTGAAATTTGCTGATTAAATTTTGTATTACATATTGTTTACAGTTGATGCGGCTGCAAAGGCAGCATCGGCAGCGGGAGCTGCGGCCAATGCGCAACAAGTGGCGGCTGCAGCGCACGACGAGGGGGCGGCAGTAGCAGGGCGAACGTTGACGAGCGCAGCAAATGGCGACATTGTCAGTGGCGGCGGCGGCGGCGGAGCACATGCGCCGCCATTGCAAGTAAGTATATACAGATCTTAATGTGTGTGTGTGTGTGTGTGTGGGGGGGCTGTGCGTGTGTGGGAGTGTGGGCGTGGCTTATAGCATGCCTGTAATTGCATTTAATAGCAGCACACACACGTTCTCTATTTGCGATGTTTGGTGTCTCGCTTGTTTTATTCCAGCACTGTTTATCTCTCTCTCTGTGTGTGTACTCAAGGCTCCCTCTCTCCCCCTCCACTCCGTATCCCATCTACGACCCTTTGTTTGCCTCTCTTCCTTTGGCATTCCGGGAATCCTACGCCTCTGCGCCGGCAGAAAGTATTACAGCTGTTGTTTTTAATGTTGATTGTCGTCGTTGCTGTGTTTACGCTCCGAGTTTACATATGTATGTCGCAATGACAACACACCCACGCACACACACACACCAACTCACACATACGCACACCCACGCGTACACACGCACGACATGATGCGCACATAAATGGATGAAATGAAGCGCTGCTTGATGACCAGTAACAATCTACGAACCGTTAACCAGAAAAAAAGGGTTCCTTCTGCAATTGTTGATGATAATAATATGAGCAAAGCATCTTCAACAAGAGAAAACCCCGTCAGCAGCTTAAGATTACAAACGAAACTTTACAACTACAAATTCGCCAGTTTCTAATTTAAAAATTATCATTCTATAATGGCCTTAAGTCTGGAGAGGTCTTTAAAGGGAGCAGCACGGCAGATCTAAAATTCGAAACACTTTGGGATCCTTATAAGAGTCAGTCAATATAAAGATAAAAATCACTGACAAATTGAAATTCCAAATGAAAATCTCATGAGTTTTGGCGAAGTTATGACTATCGGAATACTAGATGGGTCTCTCAGGGTGAAGATCGTTGATGGTCCGTATGTATGGTCCGAAATTCTAAAATTTTAAAACTCCTATTTTTTGATTCAGAATCAATCTTGAGGTCATTAACAAACTGCCATTCCAAATAAAAATCGAATGAGTTTTGGCAAAGTTATGACTTTCGGAACTTTAGATGGGTCTCTCTGGATGCTGAAAGGGGGAAGATCCTTGAAGCATATATGGTCCAAAATTTTAAGAACCTTATTTTTTAATTCTGAATCAATCTATAGGTACAAACATTGACAAAATGCCATTCCAAATGAAAATCGGATAAGTTTTGGCAAAGTTATGAAGTAGTTAAGAAAAGGGAACTTTTGGAAGCAACTATGGTCTACACTTTTTAAATTGTACGGTTCCTATTTTTGAAGTAAAATCAATCCAGAGGTCAAAACATTACCAAAAAGCGTGCTTAACTCACTCACGTTGTGATTCTCTTAAACAGCAAACTCTATGCAACTTAAGATCCAATTTAATTATTAAATTTGGCTGCTCGCATTTTCATTTCCTCAATGCCAACACAAACAAATCTCGAGCATTATCAAAATTGCGTTCATATCGTTGGTCAATCTGCGCTTTAATAGACCCCTCTCTTCCCTCTCTGTCTAAGTAAGCCTCACTAGCATTATGCATATTAATTTAATTGCACAGTTTGCCATTAGGTCGCATCATTATTCATGTTTTCGGGAGATGCAGGAGGCGGGTTCGGGCTGAGGTCGAATGTTGCGCAACAAGCTGGGGCAGCCGTCGAGTTGTGGGCTGAAAATCCAAGCTAATGGCAGCGGATGTGGCTCTTCCATTGTGGCGAGCGCGCACACACACACACACACACACAGCACACACGGCATACACACGCGCTGTGGCGTTGCATTTTGGGCTCATTAGCCGCATGACTGAGGCTGTCACAATTATAGATTGTGCTCGCTTTGAAAGGCGAAATCAATTCCAGGCCAACGTGAATGCAATGCGTAACGAATGAAAGGAAAATCACATGAAAAATGCACACTCGGAAAAACTTGTGAACACACTTTAAAAGGGAAATAGTAAAGGCGTTTAAAGCAGCTTTGTGCATGGCTATTTTATAGAAAAGGGTTTTAATTTTTCCTGGAAACACTGGAATTATGAGAAAGGTCATTTTCATATTATCTGGGGAAACTTCAGTGCAACGCACAGAGAGAGCTTGCTGTATAAGAGGATTTTAGAGAGTATAACTGCAGGAGGGGTGGGATAGAATTGAGACCGTTGTGCATAAATATACGTTGTTGTCATTGTTGTTGTTGCACTGTGAACTTTATGCCACGCATGGGGTACAATGGCGATATGTACTCCATTGTGCTGAGTCTCTCCCTCTCTGCATTCTGTTCCCTGTTCTCTGCCCACTCCCCTTTTTCTTCCGCCTATAGAGGAAACATAATCTACGCCATTTTCTTGCCATTATGCACTGCTCCTCGCTGCATTATCGACACAACCGACCCCATTGACTTTGTCTGTTTCCGTCTGCCTCCGCCATTGTATGTGCCCCCGGCCCCCACCCCCCGCTCCGACGCAATACAATGCATTATAATGGCTTTCATATTGGCAGCTGACCTAAGCTCTGCAGGCAGCATGGGGTGCATCCAATTTAAACTTCAACAAGTCACACGATTTCGACGATATCATGTTGGTTATTAAACCGTTCTATTAACTGCGATCAGCAGGAAAACGTTTACAGAAAAAACTTCTATGTTTATGATTCGAAGGATTTGTAATTTGTAAGATAAATGCATATCGTATACATCTATGCATAAGTCGAAGTAGAAAGTTATTACCTTAAAGCTTACTCTAAACAGCGCAATTTGAAGTAAACTTTAGCTGCCTGGCGATATACAGCAAGCTTCATGCCAAAATTGATATTTGTAGCTTCCATAATAGCAGAGATCCGTGTGTTTCGTGTGTGTGAATCGACTCTGATTTTGATGCTGCGCAGACTTCTATGTACTTTGTGGGGTCCCCTATATATAGTTACTTGAGAATATTCCCTAAAAGTTTTTCCACTCCTCACTTTCCACAGCAAATACGCCAGAGCTCTAAGGATAGCACCGGCTCCTCGGACTCGGATAGCTCCAGCGACGACGAATCCCTGCCCAATACAACGCCCAGTGTGCCCAGTGGCAATGAGCCACCGCCAGAGAAGGCCCAGAAGGAAACCGAGGCAGGTGCCGAGATATCCGCACTGGTCAACTACGTGCAGCCCATACACTTTAGCTCGTTTGAGAATGCAGAAAGTAAGTGATCCCCAAGATGCACACACATTGTAGATAATTCCATTTCATACTGCTGCATCTTACAGAGAAGAATCGCTGCTACGAGATGTCCTCGTTCGACGAGAAGCAGGCAACGACGCTACTAAAGGAGCGACCCATCGAGTTCGTCAACTACAACAAGCATCAATTGTCACGTGTCTATCCGGCGGGCACACGCTTCGATAGCTCCAACTTTATGCCGCAGCTGTTCTGGAACGCAGGTTGTCAGCTGGTCGCTTTGAACTTCCAGACACTCGACCTGGCAATGCAGTTGAATCTGGGCATCTTCGAGTATAATGCACGTTCCGGTTATCTGTTGAAGCCGGAGTTCATGCGACGCTCGGATCGACGACTCGATCCGTTTGCGGAGAGTACTGTAGATGGCATTATAGCAGGCACTGTCTCGATTACAGTGCTGTCGGGACAGTTTCTGACGGACAAGCGTGTGAACACGTTCGTCGAGGTAGACATGTACGGCCTGCCAGCCGACACGGTGCGCAAGAAGTTCCGCACCAAGACAGTGCGCGACAACGGCATGAATCCAGTGTACGACGAGGAACCGTTTGTTTTCAAGAAGGTAGTGCTGCCTGAGCTGGCGAGCATACGCGTGGCAGCCTACGAGGAGAGTGGCAAACTGATCGGGCATCGTGTGCTGCCCGTGATCGGACTCTGCCCCGGGTATCGTCACGTGAACCTACGCTCCGAGGTGGGTCAACCCATTGCGCTGGCATCGCTCTTCCTCTGCGTCGTTGTCAAGGACTATGTACCCGATGATCTATCCAACTTTGCCGAGGCATTGGCTAATCCCATCAAGTATCAAAGTGAACTGGAGAAACGCGATATACAACTGTCTGTGCTCACCGACGAGACGGATGCACTGGCCAATGCCGACGAGGATCTGTCCAAGTCATGTAAGTAACCGTATCGGTTGATGCCTGCGTGCGAGGAACAAGTGCGACCAACCCAGTTGCGTTTTAATTTACTTTCTTTCTTTTTCTACTTTTCTTTTGTATGGTTAAACTTTTGGATTTTGGATTTGGTTAAACGCACCCACGCACCCACCCAATACACTCTATATACACCACCACAACCACACACAAACCGGTTGACGGACACAACAAACAACAAACTGCACCCTGACACCCTACCCCGCCCAACTGCCCTTCCCCTTATTGCCGTTCCCAATTCCTGTTTCCTGTTCCACTTCCTTCTCTCTTTCTCTCTCTCCTACTTTTGCTCTTTCGCTCTCTGCTCGATTGTCTCTGATCCTCCAGTCGTTTTCGTCCAAGTAGGTGGCCAAAAGAAGGAGCTACGCCCCGTGGAATCGCTAGCCACCTCACCCAAACATCGTGCGAGCATTTCCACCGTAGCCGCTCTTAGTGTGGAACTACCCACCGATCGCATCGATGGCGGGCGCAACGATGACGCTGCCTCGATCGTGGCACCTGGAATACAGCATCAACACTCGCTGGATCAGTCGGTGAGCACTTCCATTAGACAGGTGGAGTCATCGCAATTCGATGTGGATCTGGTGCTGGCTGAGCCGCTGGAAAAGATATTGGAACACAAATCGGTGCGCGAGAAGCGCCTCGAGATGGAAAAAAAACTAGAATCGTTGCGCAAGAAGCACGACAAGGAGAAAGTGAAGATCGCCGGCCAGAAGATGAGCCCACTCGAGGGCAAGAAACCCAAGTTCGCCATAACCAACAAGCTGGTGAAGCGTCTGAGTAACAAGAGCCTGTAAGTGTCTGTGGTTTCGGGGAGGTTGGCACTGCCAGATGACGCCATTGAAATTAGTAATTGTCTCTCTCCGTATAGCGAACCGGGCGTCGAGGTGCCGCCGTGTCCCCTTGATCTAGGCGACAGCAGCGAGGAGAGCGCCGGCGCCGGTGAGGGTGGCGATGAGGCAGCCTCCAGCAGCCTGGAGGGCACACAGGACTCACGACTGCGCTACGCATGCCGCGAGTACACGGTGCAGTATCGCGAATTGCAGGAGAAATATCACGAGGCCATCTACAGTGCTGCCGAGAAGGTGCTCAAGAATTCGCAGACTAGTCAAACCAAACAACTAAAGGCATCACTGGACAAGGTCACGGGCGAGGTAATGCATCAGTTGCAGGAGGCGCGACGCAATGAGGTCAAGAATCTTGCCACAGTGCACAGAGATCGCGATGAGTTGGTCAGGTAAGTCAATGAGGGACGATGCTGGAGGATACCTTGACTAAGTGACTCTCTTTGTGCATTCATAGAATGAAACGCGAGGTGGCCAGCTCGGTGGTGGAGCGCGGCGTGGCAGAGCGTGTGCGTCTCAAGCAGACGTACGACAAGCGCACGGATGAGCTGCAGAAGCAGCACGATGCAGTGCGCAATGCGCTGGCAGAACATAGATCCAAGGTAGGAGTAGGAGACGACGGTAGACGGAGGAGGGAAAGGTTTCTATTCATTGTTCCCCCATACCCTTCGCAGGCACGCCAAATACTCGACAAGGATGCGGAATCTCGCAGTTGTGTTTCGAACAACGGCTTCCTGGTACTCTTCCACGGACCGCATCACCATGGCTGTACGGGCGCCGGCGTACCCAGCTCGGGTTCGGCCACAATAGCGGGCAATAATCTCACCCTGTCGCTGGACGCCGGTGCTGTTGGAGGCGGTGGTGCTATGGCCATTTCGCCAGCCAAATCGCACAACAGCATCACGACGGAAATGAAGACGTAAGCAAGTTCCATGAGGCAGGGAAGTTCACGCAGGATCTGGAGGAGAATTCTGTGCGGTTTTCAGTATTTGTGGCAGTTGTGTTAAAGAAAAAGAAAGAAAAACAAAGATAAAAACAAAAAAAAGCAAGTCTTCGTAGGGTTAAGCTAATGAAGGAAACTCGATTAGTTTTGTAGACCTAACCTAACTGTAACTGTAACTGTAACTGTAATTCGTAACTGTAATTCGTAACGAAGAAGAAACGCGTTTTCTAACTGAACAAACTAGCTGTACTCTCTCTCGCATGTATATGTATCTTACAGATATAAATACGTATGCATATGTATCTGCATCTGTCTATGTAGTGTAATTGTAACAGTCGGTGTATTTATGTGGAATGGTTCACACACGTATCTATCTATCTACCTAGCTATAATGTAATTGTTTTATCAATCTACACCAATCTGTAACTATACCGATTACCACATACGGTTTCTTCCTATTCGCAGAAACTCTGAGTGTCTAAAACAACCTTAAACTTAATTTATTTAACTAAAGGAAAAGAACGAAAACGAGAATATGTAAGGATTAAACTGACTTGAAGAAGAAGAACAGGGAGAAGAAGTCACAATTGTCTCTCTATACACCTTTGTAGACTCTTTCCCTTGCTGTCTTCTCTCAGCGTGGTCACGTGTGCTCCACTTCTACTACTATTAAATGTGGTTGTGTGTATTACTTTTATATAAATTGATCTTAACTTTTATATTAATTAATTAATTTATCTACTATACATGTATCTGTACTATATTTTATTTGTTAATATGCTCTCACAATGCACAAAACAATGTGAAACGAATCTCGCGCAAAATAAGGGTAAGAAGAAGAAGGAGAAAGGAAAGGAGAATGGAGAAAGCACAAGCCCAGAAGCCAACGTTTAGTCATTTTCGTTGCGTTGGCTTTCCACTACTATTTATTTATGCTTGTTTTAGTCACTATTCGTATACTTTTTAGTGCTTTAGTTTAGTTTATACACGAGCCTCTAATAAAAATATCTCTGTTTTTTATTTAAACCGAACTCTGTTTTGTTTTCTTCTCTCTCTTTCGTTCTCTCAATCTCTCCGCTCTCTTTCCCAACCTAACGCACACAGACACAGACACACACACTCACACTTACACAGACTACGCACAACCTACAACACCAAAATGGCGTGCCACAGTTTGAGCATCACTGGCACGCCCCTAGCGACAATCAAACAATAATTGTGTATCGAACCTTATATGATTTTCTATTAGATAAATCCAAGCTGCCTTGTAATATCGAAATATCGAAATACCGAACCTATCGAAATCCAAAATTTCAGCATTACCTTTTACAACACGTTTCTTACACACGTTGTATATGCATATGCATACATGTAATGAGAAAAAATCAAAATCTAAAACAAAGTTGAAAGAACATTTCACTGGACGGCAGAACCACCTTAGATGTTGTAATTTCCTATACTTAAAACCAAAAACTAAATCGAAAAAACGTTCCAATGCAACTCTCACTGTGTAGAGTATAAACTTGATGAAGTTTCCCCTGTGCCCCCTAACTAGAGCTCTCCTGCATACTCCCCCCTAATCCCAAATTGATGTTGTAATTTGTATGTGTTGTAAACGTAGAATTACTCTTAATTCCAGCAAATGGCGACAAGCAATACTCCCCCCCAAATCCAGTTCCCAAAAAAACAAAACGAATAGGTGAATACAATATATAAGTTTGTGTGTTGTGGTTGTTTTCTTCAAAAAACACAGTGGAGGAGCTCTATAGGGAATCGCCGGGAAGAGGAATAACATTAAGGAATTCCCTGTAGAGCTAAACCGCTGAGATCATCAACAATGTTGTCTTAATGTCTATTGGTGTTTAGTAAACTCTCTACTCGCATCGCCACGAAGTCTGGAGAGATTTGCGCAACAGTTTTCTATATACTATGTGTATGTTATATATAACAATAATTGGCCCAAGTATCAAGCATACAAATCGAAAATAATAAAATAGTAGACTCCAGTTTTAGCTTAGAGAGTATAATCAATCAGACCGGGTTTTGGTTTTTCACTGCGAATCCATTTGAAGCTGAAAAGTATGCTATAGAAAACCCGTGGAAATCGTATGTGAAAACCCCGAAATCCCAACTGTGCAGAGTACTCTAAATATATCAAAAAGTTTTGGTGTTGTATGTGTACATAAGTCCATTATGCATAACTATCTCTGTATCTGTGTGTTGTCGTTGTTGTTGTTCATGTTGAAAAGTTAATGTTGTAGTTGCAATCGCTTTTTAAATAGATTCATCATTTGCTTATACCACAAATCGCATGCGCCATGCCCCACGCCCCATGCCGTTTTTCGAATTAAACATGCTTTAATTAAATTTTGTTGTTGTGTGTGTGTTACTTAAATTAAGCAAAAACCACACTATAAGAAGAACGGTAATTAAAAAGCAAAAACGGTGTTTAACACCAAAAGCAAAAAAAAAAAAACAGAGAACTAAAAAAAAACAATTTGAATGTTATATGAATAAATATGAGATTTCAAGGAAAATTGAAAAGGCACAGCAAACGAATTTGTTGCTACATAAGTATTATACTAATTAACAATTGAATAAATACAATTTAGCTAAATGAATGTTAGACCAGAACCTAGAAAATATTTACTATGTATATGTGTGTGCCGTACGTTTTGCACACTCAAAAAACTCCCTTTGTTAAAGCAAATTTTAAATCGTTGTCGAGAAAAAACTCAAGACAAATCCTTTAAAGTCAGCAGATAAATGCATATTACATTTAACAACATTGCACAAGATTCATTCAGAAGTTAAATAAAACAACATTTAAAAACTAACATCGTTTGGATTCCCTAAATATGCAAATCCAGAGAGATTAGACAGAAAACTGACTCACCTGAACATAATAATTATTTCTCTTTCATCACTTTTCACTGTCAATTCTTTTTGATTGTTTTGGTCATGCATAATCAAGAGAGCGAAGGAGCCATCATGGCGTCGGCGCAGCAACTCGCTCTCTCTCAACCATACTCACGCGCAACTTTTTCACGGCCAACTCGAATTTTACAATACGAATTAAAAAACATCCGTTTAAGGAAAAACCATGCGATGAGCAGCCAGTTGATGCCAATAATATCGATTTTAATATTTCACACCCGTTTACGTTAAAAACATTAATATAAGCACAATTTATTTACAATTAAACAAGTGTTTTAGCAGTCGAACAAGTGCGCGTTGCGAGAGCCACAGAGACTTGCGCAGAGTTGCCACTGTATAGATCTTGAATCGATGCAGTTGGCAATGCGCATACACGCTCTTCACAACAGTTGGTTACATTTCAAATTCAAACTGATAAGGGAATTCAATAAACATAAAATATTTAAAATACATGTTAATTACAAATAAAATGTCAATGGAGTTCAGTTAAAACTAAGAGTAAACAAAAATACCTAAATTTAAATCGAATTAATCCACATTGTTGTTGTGATCTGCAGAAAACCTAAACAAATAAACGTTAAACAAAGAGAATAACCTTAATTATCAAACTTAGTCTTTATTTTGATTGATTTGCGACACAGCGACAGTATAAAACATTACAATACAACTTACAGGTAGGTAAAATTAACACGCTTACAGTACAATGCTAGACACATGAATAATTTCGCTTCGATATGTTTGTCTTCGTCTTTCAGACATTTTCAAATTACGGAGCATTACGAGTTGATCACAATGTAAACAAGTCCGAAAATAAAAGCAAATTAACTATGGATTTACATATTAAAATTATTAACAAGTATTTGCTAAGGCACCAAAGAGAAGGACGACGGACAGGTAGTTTACTATTGCATTGCTTCCGGATAGAAGGTCACAACATTTGCACAAAGGCGAGACTCAGCAAGGATCCCGCGGCCATGCCCACGCTCAGGGATGCAGCCATTATAGATGACGCCACCTCTTTCTCGTGCTGCTTGACGCTTCTGCGAGAGAAATGGAGAAAGAAGAGGAGTTAGAAAGAAGGTTCACGAGGCATGTCTGCAAATCCCACCTGGGCGCCATGATGAGCAGCATGTTGGTGAAATATCCATTGGTTAGGGCGAACACACTGATCAGGGCCATGAAGGTGTAGTCGTGCTGCACGAGCGTTGGCAAAAAACGATGCTGGCTGCTGTTCGAGCAGAGCAGGCAGGGCACCAGCACCACGCGCACCACGGTGAACAGCAGGCACGTGTTTTTGTTGGACGGCAGCTCCAGCCAGCCCGCCAGTAGCCTGCCCAGATAGTCGCCGGTATTGAAGAACAAGTAGTTGACCACTGGCAGAAAGTATATATCTGCAATTACAGGAGATTAGCATGTGCATCGTAGAACAAAGTTCATATGGCTCACCCGTCCACTCGGTGTGGCTGGCATGGTATTCGGATTGCATAAGTATCGTTATTGCCGGATAGACCGACAGCGTGGTGGCGTAGAGCAGCGCCAGGGCCACGGCGTGCACATAGATCTTGCTCAGAACTTGACTGAGTATCGGCTCCAGCGGCACGCCACTTTCCTCGCCTGTGCGACTATGCGAGGGCAGCGCACTAATCACTTTGTACTTATCGCCTCCCTCCAGATAATACTTGAAGAACGACTGGCGATCCACCAGCAAATAGCAGACGATGCAGCCGAAAATCAGAAGGGCTCCCATTATGAAGAACACAAATGCTGTGGCCGAGGGACCCGCATCAAAGGCCAGCACCAATATAAAAGCCAACGCCGTTAGGATGCCACCCAAAGCCTGCCCACTGACCACAGCGGTCATGTACTCGGAGGGGAAGAGTCCGGCGACGCCATACAGAGCTCCCGACATGGTGGCAGCGGATACTGTAGCGGAACAAGAGGCATAGCCGATAAGCATGGACAACAATACATTAATCTATTGATGCTCCACTTACTGTTCAGCAGCACCACGATTATCAGCGTGATCAGAAAGAACTGCTCCTGCCACTGGTCTGTGTTGACCTCCACGAAGCTGGTGGTGACACCAAACATCACCAGGATCGTGCTGAGCGTGCCCAGCATTTTGACGCGCAGCGATATGTGATGGCCGTAGACGGCATTGAGCAGCAGGAATGTGGTGCCCGATATGGTTGCCGTCAGCGTGAGATCGCAGGTGAAGCTACGCTGCAGCGGGGTCAGCTCATCCCCGTCGTAGGGCACGCTGTTGTTCTCGCTGGCATTGCGGAACTTGTACTTCCAATACTGTAAGCAGAATAGATAGATGACGGGGGAAACTGTTAGGTCGGGCTGAGTCAACAAAAACAAAGCAAAACAAAGAGAGAATTAAAGACGATAACAACAACAAAACAACCATAAAAAAAAGGCAAAGTATAACGAGGAAACAGATAAGCAGTAGCACAGCGAATGCCTTAGGCGACAACGCAAATATTATGCACTTTGGACATGTAAATAAGTCTCTGTCGCTTGGATAGGACTGCGTGATCCGGCCCAGTGTCTTGACCTTGATCCACTTACATCTTCTGCTGTGACGAAGAAATTCCAGGGTGTCATAGTGCCAATGCCCAGCAGGTAGAAAACACAGTAGGTAAGCGCTGCGCCCGATGTGGGTGCTGTCGTCAGGAGCACCACCTCGTCCTGGTCGCGCTCCAGCAGACAACGCGCGTCGTCGTCGTCGTCAACGATGGCAGAGGAGAAGGCGGGCACAAATTGACTTTCGCTGCCCAGGAGCTGCTCGTCGTCATCATTATCCATCTCGTCCTGCCGGGCCAGCAGGCGCTCCCTGTCGTCTGCATTCCGTTGCATTCTTATCCAATTTTAAAAAACAGCTGTTTTTTGTTTTCCGATTCAATCTGTTACTTCATCAACAGCAGCAGCAGCTCATGGCACAATGCAGTCTGTTTGGTTGTGTGTGTGTGTGTGTGTTTTTCTATTAAATTAAACGCTCCGTCATGAGTTTAGCCCGCACCCGCTCTATGTGTCGTTGCGCTGCGCGTGGCGTAAACAATAATAATTAATGCGTGCATTAACAAGTTGAGCAATCACTTTGTATTCTAATATGCGGGCGCATCGTAGTATTTTTTGGTATTTTCCAAGCCAAGCCGTCTGGCCACACTCTCACGCGCAAGTTGATATGTAAATGAAAGTAGATGAATAATAATGCATCACCATCTTGAGCACTTTGCAATTTGCATCTGAAGACTAAATAAATTAAATGTAGCATAAAATTCACGAATCAGAAACAATTACAATTTCCTATAAAACAGCGGCTAATGGCGCAGTGCGCGCAAAACACCAGCTCAGATCGGGTTGCCATACACATTTGTGCAGCGATGCCATTTGAGCTGCGTAAGATACGAGCTCTGCATAATCAGTTACTTTCTTGCACGGTATTTGTTTTTATTAATTACTTTAAAATATTTTGTATAAATTTATATGTACATTTATACATAAATTAATTTAAAATTTCGCACATGTGGCCACCCCTGCGGTCTCTCGCATTGCCAACCACAATACAGCAGCAAGCGGTGCGGCCACACCACATGCCGCTGGAAATGGCGCTGCCAACCTGCTTGCTTGGCGCGCATTTTTATACCCGCTACTCGAAGAGTATAAGGGTATTATAACTTTGTGCCAACCGAAAATGTTTGTAACAGGCAGAAGGAGACATCTCCGACCCCATAAAGTATATATATTCTGAATCAGCATGAACAGCCGAGTCGATATAGCCATGTCCGTCTGTCCGTCTGTCCGTCTGTCCGTCTGTCCGTCTGTCTGTCCGTATGAAAACCTAGATCTCAGCTATTATAAGAGCTAGAGCTACCAAATTTGGAGACAATATGTGTTAATTATGCCCGCAGATCAAGTTTATTTTGGATTTTTGCCACGCCTCCATCCGCCCCCAAAAATCGATAATAAATCGATAATAGCTGCAAATATAGCTCTACAGCATTCATTTTTTATCCATGTGATAAAAAACCACCATCCGGGCGTGTTGCGAAAGTTTCAATAAGATCGGCCGATAAATAAGGAAGATATTCAAGAAATAGTATTGCCTTGTGGCCATGTGCCTGTGTCGGTTTTTCCTAATGTTAGTACCCGAGTTCAACACCAGCAGCAGACAACTTTTTTTAATTATGTGGCAACTTTTTTTAAATTATGTGGCAACTTTTTTTTTTAATTATGTGCACCGAAAATATTCATGGTGCAATTTTATCGGTTATTGCGAAAGAAGTGCAGTGGTCGAGTGGTGATGGTAGTTGACTGTTCAGCGAGACGTCCGGAGTTCAACTCCTGGGTGTGCCTGGGCGACTTAAATTTATTTTTTGTATCTTTATTTTTTTTTTTATTTTTATAGTGTGTTGCAAAATTCAAAATAAATTTTTAGTATATTTAAAGCCACTTAAAATCGAAAGAGACATTGAGCAGCAACACAAAATACAAACGACAAATCTAATTAGATATGTTGAGATGTATTGTGAGGCAGCATATATGTATGTATGTATAGGCGTCTCTATCACACATGCATAATTTATAACTGCAGAGTAATAAAAGCAAAGGGCAACATCCAATAAGAATCGAGTGGAACTTGCATAGGCAAAACAAATTAGAGACGGAAAGAAATAAAAAGCAAGAACGCATTGTTCACATTTGGCACGTGTTTTTCCGAAGAATTGTAGCGGGTATATCACAGTCGAGTCAGCTCGACTGTAGCCTTTCCGACTTGTTAATAATTAATAATTGCTGTATTACGAGTTTTACAACAGTTTCGGTTGTTTGTTCAGCCTAATTGTGTTTTATAGCTTGAGAAACGAGCGAATTATGAGCGGAGGCTCAACTACAAAGTGTAATTTAATTGCCAAGACAGCGGCAGCAACAACTGCGGCGTTCAATGATGAATGAATGCAATTTGTATTTAATCAATAAGCACGCCCCGCAGTGTTTTAAATCAGCGCACAGCGCCGCTTTACGGCTTAGCGCCAGTGCGTCCAGTTTCTGTGCAAGATTTGATATTGAGACGAAGAGCGACGCGCCGACTACTGCCGACTTGGGCAATTTTAATTGGATTTGCATTCGGAACGGGCCAACACACACACACACATGCAATCGCACGCATCTTGCATTGCCTGCTTCTTGGCCTGACCAACGCCTTTGGGCCGCACATAAATTTATTTTTAATTTACTTATGTATGCGTGAATACGCAGGCCGCTGCCCTGCCTGCCCTGTCCTGTCCTGCCCTGCGGTTGTTTGATTTGCGAATTAAACTGCATAAAAGCACAGGCAGAGCGCGGCGCGGCTCGTTAGGAGGAGCAGGAGGAGGAGCAGGAATAGGCGCAAAAGCAGGAAGGCGTAAGAAAACAGGTAGAAAGAGGATGAAACAGGCTACAGTACGATTGTCATTCGCACTGGGGCAAATTAGATTAGTCTATAATGGACAACAACAACAACTGCGTCGTGAAAAAGCTCCATCGGCCAGTCTATCCGTCTGTCTGTCCGTCTGTATGTCCGTCCATTCGTCTGCTTGTCCATTCCCGCCAGAAGGGGCGTGTCGTCTCATCAATTTGGGCAAGAGAAGAAATCGTCTTGTTGCCGGGCCCCAAATCAATCTGCAGATGAGTCTACCACTTTGTCAGACTCCGCGACGAACTCTCCCTGCCTCTCTCTCTCTGTCTCTCTCCCTGCCCCTCTGCCCCCGTCTCTCTCCCTGCTGGCCACACACTCAGCTCGGTCTGTGGCAATTTAAAAATCACATTAAATTAGTCAGCAAGAAATCACCGCAACGAAACCATCAACAAATCATCTCAAATTAAATTCATTCACAGAGAGCAGAGCGAGAGAGAGGGAGAGGAAGAGGGGAGAGTGAGGAGCTGCAACGAGTAGCACTTGGCCGATGTTCTTCTCTCTCGCTCCTCTCTCCCTCTCTCTCTCGACGCGGCAATTAATAAAAATGTAAATTCAATTAAATTTATATGACAGCGAGCTGTCAGAAGAGCTCAAATTAAAAATTACTAACAAGACCTGTTACCCCAATCTTTCTCTCCCTGTCTCTCTCTTTCTTTCTTCCTCCCTGACGAAATGGCCTCGGGTGCAGCACAGTCCACGCTTAATTAAAAATCCAACAACTGCGAAGATCTTCACTCTGCAGCTCGCCCTCTCCCCACCCCGACCAGCTCTTCTCCTCGCCAGACATGCGCAATTCTCATTTGCGAGACTTCAATTTGAGTGACGTTCGGTTGACCACCCCGAGCGGAGCAGCAGCAGCAGCAGCAGCAGCGACAGCGGTAGCCGAGTGCCACTCAGCGACGCCCGACGAGCAACGGGACGAGCCACGGCAACGTACCCGGCAGTACACTGGCAGAAAAGATGCAGAACACAATAAATAAATTTCTTTAAAGCATATTTAAAATTTAAAAAATTTGGAATATTCGAGAAGACCAATGCAATTAGATAAAACAGCGAAGGCAGAAGCTAATTTCATAGATGGAAATTTGAAAATATTTTAAAAATATGCTGAAATTCTGAAATATGCTAAATTAATTCATATATTGTCAAAGCTTATAAATAACTCAAATATAGAGAGATTTCAACGAGTTTAAAAAGAATAATCAACTAAACGTGAAAGAATATTGAAAATACTTCAATCTACAATTTTGAATCTTTTAAAAGAACAGCAAGAAGACTTAAAGATTTTAAATAGAAAAATAATAAAAATATAGTTTATAAAAAATACCTTAAAAACGATTGTTTATGTTTGATTATGTTTATCAAGATTTATATTTCTAGTATCATATATAAGATGCCTCCCAGCTATTCAATTTATTGAATTTCTTTCAGTGTAGGCTTCAGCTATAAATGCATTTCATGCTATTTTAATTTAGCTAATTTCGTAATGCTTCAACTCAAAACATTCCAATGCTCAATAATTTTTCTCAGTGCAGTCTGTGAATGATTTGCGCAGTTTTCGCTAATAGCGGAAGCGTTGCGGGGTTGGGTCTGCGTCCTCGTCGGCGCACCGCCTAATAATTAATAAATTAAAAACAAAGTAACACGCACATGTCGACGCGAAACGAAACGAAAGAGCTCGGCAGGGAGTAAGAGAGAGGGAGAGAGCGAGAGCAGGAGAGAAGACGCAGGATAATCAAATGCTGATTTATGGCAATTTGAACTCGACTTCGAGTCGTGGCACATCACTTCCGGCGCTGCAGCAGCAGCTACGCCAGCTGTGTGAGGTCCTGGCGCTGCATGACCCTCATCTACTCATGCAACTCCCTCCTGCCCCGTCCTCCTCCGTCAGCAGCATCATCATCAGCCCAATTCTCTGCTGAAGTGTGTTGTCTGTGGAAATTAGTAGCTAATTTGGGCTGTCATCATTATCGTGTGTTGTGCAAACATTTGTTCGACTCGACGCGATCTGGGAAACTGAGAGAAATCGCCAGAGATTCGCTCAAGATCAACCGGGGAACGTCACTTCGGTGGGCTTAGACTGCGCCGAGACGTGCATATAAATGAGTTCGATCCATCAGGTGATCGCTGATCGGACATGATCAACATGATGGTAAACTGTGGTAGGTTCTCGACGGGAGGCGGGTAGCCGATGTTCGTAGATCGTTATTAATTTCAGCCTGATGGCGTTTACAACGCACCCAGCAGCGATTTTACATATGTTACACTAGGCAGCCCGTGATTTGGGAATTTAAGGGGGAATTTTAAAGAGAACTTCAGCGAAAGTTTCGGTTGAGAAAAAAAAGATATACCTAGCCTAGAACTTGGGAAAAAACTTGTATTTCTAAAATTATAAAGAGCAGAAGTTTATATTTCATTTGTCAATATTCATTTCGAAGTTTATGAAACTCCAAGGTTAGGTAGAGCGCAACATCGAAAAATTCTCAAACAAAACAACAACAAATTGAAATGTGTTGCACAGTGTTGATATTAATTAGTTTATGGCAACGACAAGACACGCGCAACTACCACAACTCTCCATGCCATATTTAAGAAGCTAACCAACTGCTGAACAGTCAATTAATATATTAATTTTGCATATTCATGATCATCGAAATACCCGATATTGATGCAGCACCAAAATCGAAAACGATCTCGGCCCACGCATCGAAGAATCAAACAAAAACAAAACACGAACCAAATCGAATCGAATCGCTAAGAAATTTGATTGTTCAATTCAATAATGAGCTGCCCTCCCGCAGGGGGATTTTGTTAAAGGGGCGTGGCAGGCACATTTTGAGATACTAATTAAAATTATGCAGATTAAATGGATGCGATGCTGGGCTAAAAACGACGACGAAAGACTTAGGCAACGAACTTGTTTGCGTCGAACCATAAATTGATTCATAATTTGCAAAATTTAGCAATAAATGCTAATCGAATTAATTAAATGGTAGCCCCACAGCAATGATTAATGGCAAGCCCAGTTCCCAGTCCCCTGCAACTGCTATCCATCTTGCCATACAGCTCGCCAATCTCAAGGTTTTACACGGAACACATTATCGTATATATAGCACATATAATCATAGCATTCGGCCAATTTTTCATCGATTTCGTTTCCGGAGTTCATTGACTGCCGCGAAACGAAATCGAATTCTTAGAACACAAATCACAAAACGCCCATAATCAAATGTCTGACCCGACGACGTATACGAACCACTTTGGGTAATGCGCAAACTGAATGAATCTTAATCATATTACGCGCAATTTACCTGCCCAACTACGTGAGCGGATTTTGTGCGTTGCCCAAAATTTCTTGCACTTCGCAGACAAATTGTTTTTGGCAGCTCTTTCGCGCTCTGCCGCACTCTCGCAAAGACATTTCGAATCAAAAATCATTTTGACCCAAAACCGCAATAGATTTTGCAATCAAATTTCAAGCATGTAGTGAGATGCAAAGGGCTGTAAAAACAGTTGAAAGAAAAAACAGAAAAATGAAGAATATATGTAGATGAAATAAACGGGGCAGAGATGCCGAAGAAAGGAACAAAGTGAGGCGTTGATTTAAAGCTTCAATTTACCAAATGACAAGATAATTTTTACCAAAGCCGCGGTCGAGTCTTTGTTGTTATGTATTTTGTGTTGCAAATCATCTAAGTTTATATTTTAAATAACTTCCGAGTTTATAATCCGATCCGATGCAATTTTTCATTCGGCTGCTGATATTTTAGCATACTCCAAAAATAAATTATTAATAAAAAAATATATACAAAGAAATTAAGATACGTGTTCAGATTTTCTGGGTCCCTTCCTCATGACAATGCTTTTCATTCTTGAATATTGAAGGCTTAGAGCTGCAAAATCTTTGTTTTTACTTTCCCATCGGTTTTCCAAGTTTTCCCAGTACCGATTGTGATTCTAACATAAGCCATTTAAACTTTCGAACACATAGATATCACTGGCTCGATCATGCGCGCGTTTCTATCGTTCTTTCCCAACTTTCGTTACCAAGCATCATCGTCCTTTGCACTTATCTGCTTCAGTGCCGAATTAATTTTTTTAAAATCTCTCTTGATTTGACTTCTTAATGTTTCAATGTCCGATTGCAATTCCTCCAATTCGACAACCAGCTCTCTAAGAGTGTTCTTAACTATGTCCTTCCTCAAGCACACGTTTCTGACAAGGTTCAATTGGAATTAATAGTCAAGACTGAAGCGTATAGAACTCACTTGGCTGCAACGCAGAGCAAGAAGAATGATATAATCACTTGGAAAATTAAAACAAATTTAAGCAACATTTTGGCGTTGTACAAGAAACTGTGCTGGTCGTAGCTACACGACGACTCCCTACATAGCACACCCAATTATTTCCATCTATAATATGGATTTCATGCAAATAACTAATGTAACAAATGGTGTAATGAGCGTAAATTGTCACGTGTTATTCGCGCTTATATTGCCGATACAAATCACTATTTATACGCAAACATACAGCGCGCAGGCAGCGCAGCTCGTACAGCTCATAACCTGCATAACTTCGGTGTTACTGGTCAGATTAGCGTGTAGTTTGCAGGATAAGTTCAGATATTAAATATCTATTTTGGAGCTAGTAGAATGCTGCAACTTAAATACTTTGTTTGATAATCGTAAATTACGTACAGGCGCATTTCCGTTGACTTGAAGGCGCTTCAAATTCATATTCTAAATTTTTCAAATATTTAATAAGCAGTTTAATTTAATGTAATGTGTGTATAATTAGAAAATATACATTAAGCTGGAGTTACATAGCTTGCCGGGCCCAAAGTTATTATTATCAATACCTAATCGAATTTAAGCAAAATCACGAATATTACAAAACTGTGACAGGCAACAACAGCAACAGCAAATAGTGCAGCTGGGGCAATAAAAAACTTATTCAATTACTCGTTTTGTGTATCATATGCATTCAAATTAAATTATGTAGCTGCAACAACAGCAACAACTGCAACAACAACAACAACAACAAAGCGGCTCTGGCAATTACAGCAATAAAGCCGCCAAACACGAATCGCGTGCAAAAACAATTTAAAAAACAATCAAAAATACTTTGCCAAAGCGAAAGAAACAAGTCAAGGGGGGGGAGGAGGAGGAGGAGGCGAGAGAGAGCGGGACAGAGACAGACTGCGAAAAGGGACAGACTTGGACTTGAACAGGCTGCCACTTTACACTTGCCCCCAAAAAACTGGTAAAAGTTTAAGCAAACAAAGCTTGAGTGGCGCTGCTGATACCCTATGCGAGCATGCAAGAGGTATATTGGCAGCGTAACTTGTCTCTCTCTCTCTCACTCTCTCTCCCAATGCCTGCAGCAAGCGCCCTCTACAGGCGTCGTCTACACGCAGCCCTTCTGCTTGCATTACACGTTTCATTTTGATTTCATGTAAATTGCCTGTCGACGACACCAACACCAGCACAATGCAATGCGACACACACACACAAACACACTCACACACACACAAACACACACACACACACTGCTCTCTCGCGCGCTTATTGTGCGCTGATTGGCGCTGCGTGAGAGGGCGGCGCCACAGCCAGCTGAGCAGCAGAGAGCGCAGCTCACACAGACAAAGAGAGAGACAGAGAAAGAGAGAGAGAGAGAACGCAAGGCAGGGTTGCTTTGCAGTGCAGCGGCAGGTGTCGCCTCTGCAATTTGCTACTTAGCTCGTACTGCGCAAGAGAGAGAGAGAGAGAGTGAGTGAATCAAAGAGAGAGAGAGGGATTAAGTAAAGCAGTGTTTGTTGCTTTTGCCGACGGCCAATTTACACTGCAATTGGAAACCAATTGAACTAGCTCGGGCTCTCCAATTAGACAGTTACAGTTGCAGCTGCAGCACGCCCGTTTTGGCTGAAAGTCTTAATAATATTAATTTAAAATATGCATTTGCCGGTTGGGGGAGAGAGAGAGCGAGAGAGCGACTTGTTTATGCCATAAAAAGCCGGAGTAGAAAAGGGGGGCGACTGCACCATATGATACGCTGCCTGGCTATCCATACCAAGTAGCTGACACCTTCCGCAGCAGCGTGCCTCTTCGACGGAATCGCGACTCGTTTGTGGCATGACTATTTTTGGCAGCCTCGATGCGATGCTGCAATGTGGCAATGCGGCAACGTGGCAATGCAGCCGGGGATGGATGTCAGGTCTGCATGCCAATCACGCGTCAATTGCAAAGACCTTGCGGCTATTTAGGTAGAGCCAACTGCAGCGCAGATCTCCGCCAGCGGCCCTGTCAACGTTGATGAGTTGATTTTGCCGTTGACAGGCGCAGCGATCCTTATGCAGGAGCCACAGTTGCCCCAGGCGATCTGTGCATGTGCAAGGAGGGAGAGAAAGAGAGAGAGAGGAGCTATAAGGAGAGCTAAGCAGGTACTAAGTTCATTAGAGATCATTAGAACAACGAGCAGAGAGGTTGCTCTATAAAATGACAACGCATCAGACTAGGAACTCCTAACTGCCTCTGGGGTTCTAGGGAGTCACTATAAATACCCAACTAATAGCTTCTAGTATACCATATTCACCTCACATCTTTCAACTGCGTTAAGAACCTCTAGAAACCTCAAAAACCCTTAGGTATCCTAGCAACCCTCTAGTAACACAATAAATACCCTACTTTCAACTTACTCCATATATTTGTCATTTTTATTATATATATTGTATTATAATATATCTTAAACGTAATAGGAACCCTAGCCAGAACCCTCAAGTTAGCGTCTTGAAATACCCTTATTTATTTAATAGTTATGCCGTATTCAAAATAATATACAACATTCAATATATATATCTCAAGCGAGTTAGGAGATTTTTGGGAACCTCAGACAATCCTCTAGTAAACCTCTCAAGCATAAACTAAATTTATGTCTTATTTTATTTTAATTTACAGGCAAAGGTAATATGATATTATTCATATCATGCATATATTCAAATCTGACGTTAAATTAAAAGGAAACTCTAATACGATAGATAACGAAAATAAATAAATATATACAGACTTTACGGCATTGTATTATGTGAAAAACCAGATCATGATGTGGAGTATGCAGGTGGAGGAATTTATGTTTCTTCTCTCGATTCACAATTTATCAGCAATAAATTTTCAAGTAGTTAATTATAATCAAAATAAATATAAATATTCCTCCTCCATGCATGCAATAAATTCCGAAAATTCAAATTGATCTCAAATTTTTTTGGGAACTTATGATATGCGAGGTCTTCTGCGGGTGCTATATCTCGTAAGACTTGTTTCAAACAGTTGAAGATATTTCCAAATATTTCTTACGCACTTTTCCAATTAATTTCATTTCCGTTTCGCAGTCGCTGCCAGACATGGCCTCTGGAACACATGTTCCAATCTTCAAAAGGTAGCGAAAACATAGAATCAATAATTAAGAAATGTCAAACATGAAACGAGAGGCCCGCAACAGTTGCGATAAGGTGGCAGAACCGACTCGGAGGGGGGAGGTGGAGAGGGGTGAGGGGAGGCACTTGGTATCTTTCTTTCTTTTTTTGGAACTCGCGTGACGACAAATCATAATTGATTGTTCGGTTAATTGAATTGGAGGCTGATAAGGCAGCGGGCATCGAAATCAGTTGCACCCATCGATACAAGGATAGATCAAAAGGAGAGCAACGAGAAAGACAGACACACAGAGAGAGGGAGAGGGAACTGACTCATAGTGACATACAAAGTGACTCACGTGATCCCATAAGGCGGTACTAAATGTTTCGAACACGGGTTCGAACACGCTAATAAATTGTTAATGGTTTTATCACAGCTTTCAGTTTACGATATCGCCTAATACGTACGACAACAACGCCAAAAGCGATCGTCGTAAAACAGAGCACCTAATACGGTAAACGACAAGCAGAACACACAAGCTGAACGAGGGAAGGGGCGGTAGACAGACAGATAAGCGGAGTTTGCCCCCGCGACTCACATTAGTCACACGGAATGGACACGAGTTGGGGACAGGCGGCAGAGGAGAGGAACTCCAGCTCAAATAGTACCCGATAATAATAAGCTTGGTTCCCAAAGAAACTGTGCAATTGAAACTATAAGGAACACTTTTTTCAAGTTTGAAAAACAACGTAGAAAAAGAATCATTTCTAATACACTATTTATAGCTCGAGTATTTTTCATTTAAAATTATATAGATAATTTTATTTTGAAAAGCTGAAATTGAACTATATATAGGTTTCTTAAAATTTAGTTGGGAGTTTCCCAGGCACTAGCTCCTACTCTATCGCAGATGTAAACTTTTTCCAATCGGTAAAATAGGTTATTTGCTTACATACATACAGAAAATAAGACAGACAAAGATGGCTAATTAACAGAATAGGTCGATTAGGTCAAATAGGTCGCGTAAATAGAAATAGAAGTTTCCCAGGCACTACCCTTTCATAGGTTTCAACCTTTCCAAAATGGTAAAATAGATTAGTTGCTTACAGATCATATATTTAATTCATACTCAGAGAGTACAGACTGAGAGTTATATAGACAGAGATGCTTAAATAACACAATAGGTCAAATAGGTCGATTAGATCGAATAGGTCGATTCTCTGAAATAGGTCTAAGGAACCCTTTGAACTTAGGAATTCGAGAACATAAGCCTGTTTTTTTTAGTCTGCCAGCCCTGGCTCAGAAGTTTCGAGTTTTGTCGCTGAGTAGGCCCTGGCAGGTACGACAAACCGATACCTGGCCGGGTCAGCTCGTGTCATTTCCATTTGTCGTGTTAAAAGAGACAGAGACAGTGCTACCGGTGTAGAAAAACAAATTCATTTATATTTATTTTCTATACATTTTCACACATATACAGACCCCAAAATATATATATATAAAATAGTTTTGTCTTGACTATTGGTCAGTCTAACTCTCGGAAATTCGTTTAAAAGTCCAGAAATGTTTCGTTCGCACGTGTGTAAGGCATTCCGATCCTGCCGATGCATCAGTCGATGCTACTCGAAGAACGTGAGCTTCGGATCAGAGGCGCGAGCGCGCATGATACAAGGCGTGGACGTGCTCACGGACGCGGTGGCCGTGACAATGGGTCCCAAAGGACGCAGCGTGATCCTCGAGCGACCGTGGACATCGCCGAAAATCACCAAGGACGGTGTGTCAGTGGCACGCTCGATTGCCCTACGAGATCAACACATGCAGCTGGGCGCCAAGCTGGTGCAGGATGTGGCGGACAATACAAATCAAACCGCTGGCGATGGCACCACCACGGCCACCGTGCTGGCTCGTTCCATTGCCAAGGAGGGCCTGGCGTATATTACAACCGGTGCCAATCCCGTCGAGATTAGACGCGGCGTCATGCTAGCCGTGGAGTCCGTGAAGGCGTCTCTGAAGAAGATGTCGCGCGATGTGAAGACGCGCCAAGAGATCGAGCAGGTCGCAACGATTTCGGCCAACGGAGACGTCGAGATCGGACGCCTCATTGGGGAGGCAACACAGCAGGTGGGCAACAAGGGAACCATTACCGTCAAGGAGAGCAAGCGGCTCAAGGACGAACTGCAGGTGCTGCAGGGTCTGCAGTTCGACAAGGGCTACATCTCGCCCTTCTTCGTGAACAGCTCGAAGGGCGCCAAGGTGGAGTATCTCAATGCATACGTGCTGATCACGCTCAAGAAGATCACCTCGCTGAAGCAGATCCTTGGCGCCATGGAGATCTGCCTGCGCCAGCGTCGCCCGCTCCTGATCATTGCCGACGACATAAGCGGCGAAGCACTCAATACTCTCATCCTGAACCGGCTCAAGGTGGGCCTGCAGGTGTGCGCCGTGAAGGCACCGGCCTTCGGCGAGTACCGCAAGCAGCTGCTGGGCGACATTGCCGTCGCCACGGGCGCAACCGTGTTCGGGGACGACATTAATTATACCAAGATCGAGCTGGCCAAGGTGAAGGACTTTGGCGAGGTGGGCGAGGCCATTGTGACCAAGGATAGCACCATGCTGCTGCAGGGCAAGTCCACGGTGGAGACACTGGAGCGTCGCATCGAAGAGCTGACGCAGGAGCTGGAGGATCCGGCTACTACAGCGGATCAGAAAAACCGTCTAAGGCAGCGCATCTCGACGCTGACCAGAGGCGTCGCTGTCATCCATATCGGCGGCACCAGCGAGGTCGAGGTGGGCGAGAAGAAGGATCGCGTCAATGATGCACTCAACGCAACGCGAGCTGCCATCGAGGAGGGCATCGTGCCCGGTGGCGGCACCGCACTGTTGCGCTGCATTGCCCCGCTCGAGCGGATCAAGCCAAAGAACTTGGATCTCAAACATGGCATCGACATAGTCTGCCAGGCCCTGCGCATGCCCTGCCTCACGATCGCGCGCAACGCTGGCGTGGATGGACCCATGGTGGTGGCCAAGGTGCTCAACGGCAGCAACGACTTCGGCTACGATGCGATGCGCAACGAGTACGGCAAACTGATCGACAAAGGCATCATTGATCCCACCAAGGTGGTGCGCACGGCCATACAGGATGCAGCCGGTGTGGCGTCGCTGCTCAGCACCACGGAGGTGGTCATCACCGAGGTACGCGATCAGCACGCTTGCGGCGAGGCAGATGCTGCTGCTGGCCTCGAGGAGGCACTGGGCAGCATGGATCTGAGCGGTCTGGATGACATGGGCAAGCTGGCGGCGCTGGGCAAGATGACCGGCATGGAGGTTATGCCCGGTATGGAAGGCGGTGCAGCTGATAACAGCAAGAACCAAGCGAATACTCCCGAATCCATTGCCGAAATGAACGAGGCGGTCAAGAGTATTCCCGGCATGGAGAACGTCGAGGTGCACGACATCGACTGCAACAAGATGTGAGAGAATGGCTGCAATGCTCTACCTCCCTCTCCTACCCCTCCGATCCCCTCTCTCTTTCCCTGAATCTTAGTCCATTTATTATCCCTTTCGCATTTAATGTGTCTGTGTGTGTCTAAAATTGTTTTTGTTGTGCTGCCCTAATAAAGAAAAATTGTTAAGAGTGCGCCAAGATCGAACGGAGATGCCTCCAGAAGGGAGCAGTAGCTGCAAATGGACAGCGACACGCGGTGACCCACTGAACCGGGACTTGTAATGCTATCAATAATTAAGTGCCGCTGCCACCTCCATGTGAAGACGGGCAAAGGGCGCGGTATAGGCGGCAGAAGCAGGAGGTAGGAGGACGGAGGCACAACTGACGTAGTCGACGGTACATGGTCTGCTTAATAAGCGGCGGCTGCTGCATAAATTTCCACCGAAAAAACATGAAAATTGCGTAGAAATTCTGCACAACGCACCAGGAATACGCTAGTGTTGCAAAGCGGGGGCGGGACTATATAGAAAACGGGTTTCAGGTGTGAATATAGAGAATATAGAAAATTATAGAGATGACAGGAATCGAATAGGGTTTTGCCTGGGAAACGTTTCGAAGTCATAGATTCTATTTCTTGTTGTGATCTTTTCATATTTATGGCAATGAATAACGACCTAACGACCTATTTCTGTCAGTCCAGAAACAAGATCACTTTTTCGATAACGAAATCATGTATCCTATAACTACTAAAGTTTTTTCATATCTAATGACCTAACAACTTATTTCTGATACTTCAACTGCCACAAGAGCGACAAGATTAGTCTTCTGATAACGGGATCATGGATTCTATGTCTTATAAAGTTTATTCCATATTTATAGCAATGAATAAGGCTCAATCTAACACCTAATCGACAATCAACAAGATCACTTCTCTGATATCAATATCAATGATCCTAACGATCTATTTCTGATTCTTCAACTACCAGACGAGCGACAAGATCACTCTTCTAATAACAGGGTCGTGGATCCTATGTTTTATAAAGTTTATTCCTTATTTATAGTAATTAATAAGGTACATCCTAACGATCTAACGACCTATTTCGGATTCTTCAACTGCCAGATAAACAACAAGATTCCTTTTTTCAAGATCTCTTCAGTAACAAACCCTATAAGAATGCCGATAATACCCCACCTACTTAGGGTATGTGGAGAAACGGAGTGTGTTGTCGCTTTTCAATGCACACGCAATGCAAAAATCTTGTTAAGAGTCGCCAACAGAAACCCCAAACGAATGTGGCAAGGAACCGAATGTGGCCATGGGCACGGGACAAGGCACCGTGGACAGTGGACAGTGGGCAACATGTGCAAATGCGCATGCGTAATTATTGAAACAAGTTAATTACTGCCGACTGTGCGTGGAGGTGCCATGCCTGTTCGACTGCAACCCCCGACTCCGACTCCGACTCCGACTACATCTCCGACTCCAACTCCAATTCGAGCGCGGGCGATTGCTGCCTATCCCGATCGAGAGAGTTAATATATGCACGGCCACATTCCGATCTTGTTGGGGGCATCCTTTTATGGTGCAGGCAGGACCCAAAGTCGTAGCAGCTGCAACCTGTAGTTGGAGTTGGAGCTGGAGCTGAGCTTGGACAGCGTGATCAAAGTGTGAAATGACTTGTTGCTGTCGAATGGTCGCATACAAATTGCTTGATGCCTTTCGATCCCAATCGCAAGATCTCTGCGTAGCAAACTCCCTCTCCTCCTCCATCTATTGCCTTAATTAAGTTGTTGCTGCTTCTCAGGAAGCACAGTCGGAGTCATCGCCCAATAAAGTCATCGTTAGGATGCCAAAACGGCAGCTAATGAAATTATGGCTAAACTCGGTCCAATTAGACCCGCTCAAATATGCCGTGATTGCTTGTGACTTGTGATTACCCCATTGCGCGAGTCTTTAGCGGATCCACATGCCGGAAAGCTTGATCAGGTACATCAATCATATTCAATTAAATCAATTTGTGTCTTGTTTCACGCTAGAAAAGCCAGATAAACAGCTAAATGCTATACGGGTTTCAGCTAGGATTCCGAAGGTCTTTCGATCGCTTCAACCTCATGCGGTGTCAACGATAAGAATCGATATCATATCGAAACGGTTTGTTGAAGACTGCTCTCTCTCTCTTTTTAATCTCTTGAGCACGCGCTCATTCGATCGACAGCTTCTCTGCCTAGCTTCTCTCTTTCTCTCTCTCTCTCTCTGTGTACTCAGCCCAATTAGCTAATAGAGTAACCCATGGACGTCCCGCAGGCAGTTACGATCGCCACGGCCCGCCACTAATTATAAAGTCTATCAATTAATAATCGACTCGACGCCCTCTTTCTCTCTCTCTATCTCTCGTGCTGTCTCTCTGGCATGATCTCTCGGTAGTAGTTCCAAGCACATTTATTTGCATTCTTAATTTGTTCCTAATTAAATATTCATCTTTTGTGTTGGGGCGAACGCTCTCTGCAGGCTCAGGCGGCGCGTCTCACGCTGTGTCACTTTTATGGCACTTGATTTATTCGAATATCTCTGATTAATTGAAGCCGACTCGCGTCTAATTTTCCACGGAGAAAGTCCACACCAAAAACTCGAGAAAGAGATACAGAGAGAGAGAGAGAGAGAGACAGCCAGTGAGATCTTCGATTCCATTAGGGCTCGTTAAACGGGGACACTTCTCCCGCTCTTTACATTTGCTACGGTTTATTTTTACGCTTGAGCCGAAGCATAATTTAATAACCTCGCATCGGTGCTGCACATAAGTCTTCCCACCTCTCTTCTCCCCCTCCGCATCTTCCCCGCAAGACAAGACAAATGGGTTTATTATATGATGTCTGAAATTTATGCGCGCTATTAAATTGTTTATTAAACGGCCGAAATGGCGAAAATAAATCGCTTTTCACTCTGAAATTAATTCAACGCTCTCCCCCCACCGATCTCTTTCAATACATGCATCTCTCTCTCTCTCTCTCTCTGTCTCTTTCTTAGCTTATCGGCGGCGCTCTCACCTGCCGCTACCGCCGGACGCACAGCCAAAGGAGCTGCTGATGAACTCATTTGTCAATGTCGCGAGGGGGAACCTTGATGGGGCCCCTTTTCGACCCATCTATTTAATTACCAATATGTTGTTACCAAGTATCGCGTAATTGCATTCCCCTGCTACCCCCTTCCCTTACCCTCTCTCACTTGGCTACTGTGGACTTTGGCTAAGTGTTGCCCCTCTCATTAATCAGCCCGGCGCAGAGCTCCAGGTAATATGCAAGACGGTACGGCAACCCTACCTAACAAGAGCTAACTTCGTAACTCGATAAGTTGGTAAGGCTAAACTTCATTTTCAGCTTGTTTTAAACGGTTTAAGCACGCCTAACCTAGGAATCTTAGTTTTTAGAAAGGATCTTAAGAGATCTCTCTCTACTAATAGATCATTTTGTGGTTCTTTATCGACGTTTATTTGATTATATTCTTTAATCTCTAAGATCTCTAAGCAAGTAACCTCTTTAACCTTGTTATTAGGGATAGACTTTTAACTGATCGCTGTCGCGTAAGATCATGAAATAAGATCTTTAAGAAGGTTGGAAATTAAGCTGATCTTTCAGTATTCTAAAAATTCAAATAATAAATAGCAAAACACCCCTTTAAGCTATTCAATTCAAGCTCAAATTCACTTAGATAGATCACAACTGAAGATCATTGTTCTCGACAACGATTACGAAACTTTTAAACCTTATGAAGACTCTCAGTTATTCCCAACTTATGGCATTAATCAAACACACACACACGGCCAGCAGCTACTCACATATAGTGTGAGCCATTACATCAGCAACTTATTTCTTATTACTTAATAAACTTTAAGAACTGTTCGTTCGTTTTAATGGGATTTTTACTGTAGTCGCTGGCAAATGTAAACGGAAGCCGCGCTTAGTGCGAAATTCAATTTGCGAAACGTCAGTGGAAAACTGGAAAACTGCAGAGGCAACAACAACTCATAAACGGACTCCCAGGCTGCCAAACTGACGAACTACTCGACTCAATGACGAACCGACTGACTGACAGCGAGAGGTTCGAGTATAAAATTTACATTCATTAGCTCGTTATCAATCTTAATGCGGTTCTCAGTCATCTTAAGGTACTTATGACTCCAACTTGCCGCTTGCCTCGCGCCGCCTGCCACATGTGGCCCAGCTATAAAATTTGCAACTAATTACAAAAAGTAATTAATTGTGAGCTCAGCTCGCTTAATGTTGATGTTGATGCTGATGCTGCG